>OV050032.1:142206617-142404739 GCA_920105625.2 Clusia tigrina
TATATATATATATATATATATATATATATATATATATATATATATATATATATATATATATATATATATATATATATATATATATATATATATATATATATATATATAATATATATATATATATATATATATATATATATATATATATATATTATATATATATATATATATATATATATATATATATATATATATATATATATATATATATATATATATTATATATATATATATATATATATATATATATATATATATATATATATATATATATATATATATATATATATATATATATATATATATATATATATATATATATATATATATATATATATATATATATATATATATATATATATATATATATATATATATATATATATATATATATATATATATATATATATATATATATATATATATATATATATATATATATATATATATATATATATATATATATATTATATACGTATTGTGAATGGCATTGCCGAAATTCCTGATGGTATTCATTTCTGGTAAGAAAAACCTGATTCTTTTTGTATGCGTACAAATGTATTCGTAGTCAACTTCATGTAAGAAAACTAAGTAAAATTAAATAATTAGTTAAAAATGTTTATATTATTAACATAACTTTCACATTTATGTATTGCTGCTATCATATCTCCGGATACGCCTGCTGGGGGCGCATTACGTTAAAGTGTACACAAGTTAGTGTACATTCAAAATGAGGTTGCACCCGGTGAGACGTTGTACACTTTTGCTAAATTTTGTATTACGATCAAGTATTTGTAGACACATGTTCGGAATAAAAGCTAAATGAGCGTAAATGTACATTTAAAAGTTCAGATTGTCAGGAATATTAGACGCAGAAGAATGTAAGGATTTTATCTGTTGTGACTTAAAGCTAGTGTTTGATTGAATATGCATATCTTTACTGCAGCTACTGTGTGATACTTGCGCGGCGGAACTCAAGAGATGCGCATAGTGTTGAAAAAGTAATTAAAAATAATAACTTCAGCTCTAATGGCAACACCAAAGCATTTCTCTTTTGTAACAATTTCTTAGTCTTAAATAAAGCCCCGTATAAAGTAGACGTGTCGACATCTTGCTGTGAAAGGGAAAAAACTCAACAAAGGTTATAGGCCCAGGCCGTGTGCGCGTGTACTATCACTTAATTTACTTAACAGACAGATTAGACCAAAAAACTCTGGCAACTATAACGTTGTGCATAAAGCCATCACAGCTAAACCACATAAAAATGTGTAAAACGTCTACATAAGTCTGGAACAGGCTAAACGGAGTTTCGACCAAGTGGCCCTGTGAAAAAGGTTTCTTTGTAGATATATATATGTATATATGTGTAAAATGTACAGAATGAATGTACGAAGGTATATTTGGGAAAGTAAGTAATTTTGTTAATAGGAATGGTGATTAGGAATTGGGAATCTGCAGTTATTTTCATGCTGCAGCAGGCTATATGAAACTATATGTAATTATACATAGATATTTCGGTTTATCGCTTAGGAGATTAGCGTGTTGGGAATAGTAATGTATATATACTCGTATACATATATTGAATTAGAACAATATATTTAGCTTACCATTACACATTAGGTAATAACTGTAGCAATTAATTTTAAACAATTGAAAGTGCCTTGAATGTATGTACGAGTATATATTCTAGTGTGGTACCACAACGAACCATTGTATGTGCTTAAGTGTGCTTTTTGCGACAAAGGCTGCCACTCCTACCTACCATGTACTTGGTTTATGTCAGCGGGCAAATAAATTTGCTCAGAATTGAAAAATTTAAAAAGATATATAAAAAGAAAAATGATATGAAAGGAATTATTAATGTCTAAACGAAAGAAAAATAAATAATAAATTTTTCTTTTATATACTCGCTTATGTAAGATGGGCAACTAGTTTTGCCAAGAATTGATATAAAAAAAAAATTTTTTTTATGGCGGCATATAATTTGAAAGAAAATATTTGTTATGTATGAAGCAAATTGTTGTAAAATGTATATATTTGAGAAGGATTTAAAGTTTTAATGCAGCTAACAATTTTAAAAAAATGTATCATAGTTAATTAATAGTATTTGTAAAGGAAATAGTTTTTGATACTTATTTATAGTTTGTTTGTTAAGACGTAGTAGATAAGCGATATATAGGTTTAAATACAATTTACTGTTTACGTTAGAAAAAATATTAAAAATTGAATGAATGTAATAGCTAGTAAGAATAATTAAAACACGGCAAGTCCGATACAAGTTAAGCGTATTGTTTTTAGATCTTCAGGCGTTGGTGAACAAACAAGGACATCTGGATGATTCAATATGGTGCAGCATGAAGCTGGAAGGGACTTCCTGCAGCGTCGAAGACTGAGTAAGATGTTAACCAACATCCAGGAGACCAGTAGATGAAATGCAAGAGCAGCGAACAAAAATCTGACTGAATAAGAAGAAGTGAGAAGACGTGGAGGAAGGGTAATCAGTAAGCCGCAAAGTAATAAATACGAAATTTGCAACGATGATGTTCCGAGATAATTTTTGGTTGGAAGAAAATGAAAACGAAATTAGTGAGAATTAATTTTTATATGAAAGAGTGGAAGAGCATCGAACTTCCCATCTGCGAGATGACTACGATTTAAGCTTATGAAAAAATGGAGATGGTACCAGCTGAATAGAAGAGTCTCTTTCTGACAAGTAAGAAACTGATAATACTTGAGTTTAATTGCATAACTGACAAAATGGCATGAAAACACCAACATGTTACGTTGTCTGTATAGAAAATCCAACGTGTCTGCCATTATTACATATGTCAGTATGCATATTGTATTATTGTCTAGAAAGAAGAAGAGATAATTTTAACCAAAACCCGAGGTTACTCCGTAATTTTACCGAGAAACGGCTACAACAACAATAACAGCCACAACTACCATCGTTCAATTAGCTTCGCAGAATAATCTCCGGGCGCAAAAAATCGTTTTAACCACGAAAAGATCGAGCATAACATAGCCAAGCTTTATCGGCTAAACTTCGTAACGATTTCTCCAATGAGAAAACATCCACTGTAACTGACTCAGCGAATATCGAATATTTATTTTGACTTCGTCAGAAGCGCATCTAGTCGCGCAAGCTTGCATCATCTTTTTACGTACCGGTCCAGAAAGAAGGGAGGGGTATGCAGAGATCATCGAGGGACTTCACTCTGACAACGACGGTCGTCAACTGGACCAGCAGGTAGCAGAGGGCGCAGTGTAATATAAGATTTTAAGTGTAAACTAGAATAGTGTTATTGTTTAGATATTTGTATATACGCCAATGAGAAAAGAGTCAATTAAAGACCAAATTATAAAAAGAGAAAGAGAGAAGGAATATAAAAAAATTATACATAAAAATAAGAAAAAACAAAAACAAAGTAAAGAAAAGATAACTACAAAAGAAAATAAAAGCTACAAAAAAAATATGGAAAAGAAAATAATAAAAACCGTGATAGAACCCAAATAAGGCGATTAAAAAAAAAATAATAAAAACAAATTATATGTATGTAATATAAAGTTAAATCGATGCAGATATTTGTTTGCAGTGCAAGAAAAATATTGTAGAGGTTTAATGGAAGTTAGTTGCACTAACTTCTTTTATAAAGAGGGGAGGGATGTTTTGAGTTAGAATCAAGCTACCTACGCGTAGTTGACTCACAGCACCGGCTCCTATTAAATTCATTAAGAGAGCACATATTTTTAGGGTGCAAATATTGTAAGTAGTAGTATTTACGCATTAATTATGATGTAAACTTTTAGGGTGTCACAGTTCCGCAGTCAAGCTGACGAGGGGCATTTAGAATGCACCGACGACACTTTTACTTGCAGTAGGTCAGTGGGCTTGAAACACTGACACCAAATAACAATTGCGTAACCGGAACACCAGAAAAGTCAAGACGTAGACTGTAATATTTATTTGTAAATAGTATATAAGAACTAGTATTTTAAGAAATAAACTGCTTGTTGTTTTAAACCCAAAATAGTGCAGTGCTTATTTAAGAAAGTGATGTAGGTTTACAGGTTCTCGCGCAGGCCAAGCCGCGAGAGGACATTCCAGAGGACGTTCCCGACAACAACCAGATAAGGACCCCAACAGGTTCCATTTGGCTTATGGTGTACTCCATCATGCTGTGGTCAATTTTGTTCACGCTCCAGCCATTTCGTTGAGCCTTTTGAGCTTGTGCTCTTCTTGTATGTTCCGGATTAGTGCACTCTATCAAGACTGCCTTGTGATCACTTAACGTAAGTGGAGAGGGATCTGCTTGCGAATGTTATGTCTATAATTGAGCCCCCATTTCCTTTAGTGTAGGTATTTGTGTTGCCCTTATTGAGCAGAATCATGTCCATCGCCGTAAAAGCTACTAACACTGCTGTTCCTCTTATATTTGTTCTTTTACTACCCCAATCCACTGCCCAGGCGTTGAAGTCGCCAGCGATTATTACAGGGGTTTTTCCTCTAACATCTTCGACCAACCTGTTCAGGAAGTCATCAAATTCGTTTATGGTAGCGCTCAGCCGAGCGTAACAACTATAGCATTGGGTGCCAAGTATTTTGGCAAATGCAAATCCGTTTTGTGGTAGTCCTGCTTTGCGGTCGAAAGGTGTGTTCCCACATATCCATATTGCCACAGTTTTTGATGCATCTGACGCCCATCTGTTGTTTCCTTCCGGTATCCTATACGGCTCACTAGTCAGGAGGAGGTCAGGAGGTTCTATTGCGGTTTTTTCGATGAGACTTCGCGCACCTTCGCAGTGGTTGAGGTTTATCTGTATGCACTTAAACATACTTTCTTACCTTAACGTATTGCTTTCTTATAAGCTGGGCATTTAAAACTGCCTGTCCCGTGGTCATTTTCACATTTAATATCGCATAGAGAGCATTTTGGTGGAGCTTTGCAGTCTCTTGCCACATGTCCCTTTTTCCCACACCTAAGGCATTCCCCTCTCCAGTCCACTTCGCTCTTACATTGTCTGGCTACGTGACCATGTGTGTGTATGTGTTTTTTTATTATTTTTATTTGATATTTAACGAGGAGGAAAACATCTAAAGTCACAACCCCGTCAGTGCGGGACTCTAACTCCGCTAAAACCTCGTCTCGTCATTACGGCGACTCCCCCCGGAGACACTGATTAGGTTTTACGTCGGGAGGCCGTACGATCAATTACCGATCACACGTCAATATTAGGAATGTCATTATGTCAGTCCTGTGTGTCTCAGAATCGGAGAGGCGCTGGCGACTGCGTTCAGCGTTACGCGCTCGTTCTGCGATTCGCAGCGCCTTCATGATGATGGCCGCTGCCGAGCAAACTGCTTCCCACTTGACGAGCGTATCGCACATGTGCTCACAGAGGTTGTCCATTGTTGGTGGTTCATCGAGGACAGCACTCAGTTCATCCCGGGTGCCTTTGAAGTGTGGGCAGTCGAAAAACACGTGCTGTGCGTTCTCGTGCACCCCAGGACAGTACGGACAGTATGGGTCTTCCGCATATTTTCTCTCATGGAGGTACTGCTTAAAGCAGCCGTGACCAGTTAGCAAATGTGTGACGTAGTAGTTCAGTTCCCCGTGCGTCCTTGTTACCCGTGGTGTGATGTGAGGGATCAGCATGAAGGTCCATCGACCCTTTTCGGATTGCTCCCACCTCTGTTGCCATTCCGCAATGGTGTTTTTTCTTTTCGCTGCTTTGTCGATGTTTGTGGGTCTCGCCCTCTGCTTGTAGAGCAGGTGTACCTCCTTCGGCAGCAAGTCAATGGGTGGTTTGCTGCTTATTATCGCTATTGCTTCGTTCGATACACTGCGAAATGCGCTAGCCACGCGTAGTGCGCTCAGCCTATGTACTGACTGGACGCATTGTACTGACTGGACGCATTTAACGCCCTCATCAGTGTCGTATAACAGCACTCTGTTCTGGAAGTAGCTGGATATCGACCTTTGTAAGTACACCGGAACGCAGAAACTCCGAAGTGCTTCTATAATTAGAGGCTAGCTCGCTGAGTTGAACGCATTTTTTACGTCCAGCGTCACCACCGCGCAATACTTCTTTGTACCTCCTTGCAATCGCTTGGCACTTGTTGCTTCACGGGATATGTCCGTTACGGCCTGAATGGCATCTACCGTCGAACGTCCCCTTCGGAAACCATATTGACGGTCTGAAAGCCCACCATTTTTTTTCTACCGCCTCCTGGAATCATGTCTAACATGCACGATGATCGATATGCTGAGGGTTGGTCTGGTTGCTTTCCCGTCTTGAGCAGTAGTACCAGTCGCTGCTATTTCTATCTATCTGGGAATATCCCTTCCTTTATGCACGTATTGTACAGCAATAGAGGCGAGGCCAGAGGCTTTTGCTTTGTGTGTGTATGTGTGTGTATATTGGGCACGTAATGAGCTGGTAACAAAAAATTTTGCAAATGAAATGTGTTCGCATACATTATATATATGTAAATATATTTAGCGTATTAGGGCGCGTGTGTGCTATGTTATTACTGAAATATTTTGATGTCATAAAAGGTGCAGCTGACCGTCTGCATGTTCTTAAAGAAATTGTTGTGCTTGTGTGGCGTTATGAGTCGACAGCGGACCAGCAAGTTTATACACGTTTTTTTCGAGTTTGTTCGATTTGAAGCGAAGGGCGGACAATAACCATTATAAGTATCTCTTATAATAGTGGCAGCAAACAATGCCAACATCGTGCCCTTTTAGAGATATAGATGATTTATATAATGGAAAGTATCATAACCATCATAACATTGATGAAGATTTAAATTTTTAAAACTCTTTGTAGAGAATAGTTTGCAACCCACTGCAAGAACAACAAAATAACAGCACCAATAATGTTCGCGCCGGAGCCCTCCTGACGATGGCTGCCGCCTGCTCACTGTCACCATGACGTTCTGAGCGGGGCTCAGTGCGGAGGGAATTCCCCTCATTAGGTCCCGCCAAATCGTACAGCAGGCCGCAGCCTTCTTTTCTGTGGTGCGAGTGGCGGCTGTAGTGAAGAGGAGAGCCGGCGATCAGTTGCAGATCAGTAGCCGATCACAGCGCACGTACGTAGTTAAAGAAAATTGAAATATAACCTTTTTTTTGGTATTCTTACTGCATAAAACACATATATGTACCAGTATATATATATATATATATATATATATATATATATATATATATATAAGTTCCTTAATTGAGTGTTAATTCCAGTGTTTTATTCACATCTTAAGTTGTTTAAAAATTTAAATAAGGAAAAAATAATAAAGTTCATTATAAGTTTAAAAAAACCAACAAAAAAATGGATTCCAGGCATAACGATGCTGCTAGAAGTTTAAACATGGTCCTTCGAGCCGGATCTATCATGCGTCCGGTAAGTTTTTAATACTTATTTACCTTTAATATATTTTCAAACCATTTTTATTTAGTTTCCAAATTATTTAATTGTATAAATATTTTGATTTGTTTTTTCTGTCGCGTAATTCGTGTCTGGGTACGGTCGCTACGGTAAAAGCATCAGGCATCGTCACTCGTGTGTGTGTAAATTCCTGCACAGCAGCAGGTACGAAAATTTAAATTTTTAAAATTCTCGGCACGGCCGCTGCGTAATTCGGTTCGCAGTCTGCAGCTCAAAGCGCTGCCGACGCCGGTTACCATAAGCCGTGTACAGCTGCATGTGCGCAAGTCTTTTCATTGCCGCAATTGTTACTTTTTCTCGTGCATTGCTCTTGCCGCTATCCCGTTGCATACGGTGACCTAGTTTCGCGATTTGCTTTGTTCGCTGGTGCGATTTAAGGCGGGTGTCACACTCACATCACTTGTGGGTCAGCTGTTCGGGTTGTCCATATTGCGTGCGCATATCGCCGCTTCATGGTAGTACATTATTGCAAATAATTACTGGGAGTATTTTGTTTTTGCTTCTAAGTGTACGTGGGGGTCTGCAGCTCACTTCGCTGCCGACAGCATTTACCGTAAGTTGCGTACCGTTGTTGGTGACCCGGTAGCCTGCGCCGTTGCCGGTAGTTTACCATACTAACGGGCCAACAACTGTTAACATGGTGGACAATCACACTAAAACGTTGGCGAAATTTCGACACGAGTGCGGTGTAATTAGTTTCGCAGTCCGCAGCTCACAACGCTGCCGACGCCTTTTTACAGCAAACCGTGTGCCGGTGCTTGAGCATCCCCATATTGCTATTCCGTCACTGGTATTGCCCTATCACTAGAATGTAACTCCTTGGCGTTCCTGCTCGTGAGGCGTTCACGGCATTAACGCCGCTAGTGGGTGAACTGATTGCGTCTATCGAAAGAAAAGGTACGCTAACGACAAAGCCTCAGCGGGTACGGCAAGGGGTGCCGAGTACGTATACTCTTCGTTCTCCGTATACCACAGTGTTCGCAGCTCACAGCGCTGCCAACTGTCTTTACGGTAGTCGGTATAACGTTATACAATTGTCGATAGTTGTTAACGTAATTCCTCAGCTAAATTTCTTGCTTCTTCTTTTTTTAACCCACCCTTACCACTGTATTGGTGAACACACGAGCGACGCGAAGTCTGGTTCACGTTCAGCAGCTTATAGCGCTGCATACAATTTGGGTAGTTCAGTTTGCCATTCTATTACAAGCATTCGAGTGTAGTTGCTCAGTTGGTTTCTAATGCCTTGGCTTAGCGTAATAGCTCCCTACTGGGGACATTTTTGCGAGCGCGGAAGTCTCATCTAAATAAGGCGGGGGTTCCATCAGTCCCGTCAACGGTTCAGGTGCACACGTATAGCTGGTTAACGTGGGGTATCGACGTGAGCAGCAGTGTTTTCCCATTTGTTTCTCGTTGGTTGCCACCATTGAGCTGCGTTCTCAGGCCAAACGTTCTGTGACCATGCTGACTCCGCTCAGAGACGCGGCTGACAGCCTGACCGCGTTTGTCACTGAGTTCGAGCGAAACTCGTCCGTCTCCCAAAACCTTGATTATCTTCGACTTGATCTGATTGAATTGGCAGACCTATGGCAGGCATTGAAGGAAGCGAAGGCTACAGCGGTCATTGAAGCAAACTTAGATGAAAAACGCACAGCCATTAAAGAATCTATACAGCAACGATTCGCAGCAAGTTTTGCCATTTATAAACAGGGTCATACTCGAATCAGTGGTCTGATGCAATCCCTGACCGTCTCTCCAGCGGTGCACCCGAGGCATCTGCTGCGCTGTCCTCTCAGTCACATACTATCCCGGTGCCTCCCTGTGACATTGAGATTTTCGGGGGGAGTACTCCAAGTGGATCACTTCCGGGACATGTTTACGGCGCTCTTCCTGCGGAACGCTCATCTATCTTACATCGAACGACTGTACCACCAAAGGGCAAAGACTAGAGGGGAGGCGCGAGAAATCGTGGACCAATGTCAATTGACCAATAGCGGTTTTGACCAGGCGTGGGCGAGGCTTACTGCCTGGTACGAAAATCGTCGTAAGCTCATTAATTGTCAGCTTCACTATGAGTAGCATCGGTAAAGAAAGTGAGTCGGAGCTGAAGCGGCTGCAGCGGGAGTTTAGCAACTGCATTACGGCGCTGCAGGAGTTGTCGGTCGATGAGACTAGCTGAGATCCCATCTTCATATACTGGAGTTCCATTCGGTTACCGGAGAAGACCCTCTCTCTTTGGGAGCAGACCCTCGACGATCGTGCTGATGTGCCAACCTGGGTCGCAATGCAGGAGTTCCTCTCCAAACGGTTTCAAACGTTGGAAGCCGTTTCCGATGTCTGTCAGCCGGGTCAGGCACGAGATCCTATGGGGAACCGCTCGGCACCGCTCCGCAATGTCCGCGTGCAAGCCCACCAGTGTTGTGAGTTAGAATCAAGCTACCTACGCGTAGTTGACTCACAGCACCGGCTTCTATTAAATTCATTTAGAGAGCACATATTTTTAGGATGCAAATATTGTAAATGAATAGTATTAATGTATTAATTATGATGCAAACTTTTAGAGTGTCACAGTTCCGCAGTCAAGCCGACGAGGGGCATTTAGAATGCACCGACGACACTTTTACTTTCAGTAGATCAGTTGGCTTGAGCAACTGACACCAAACAGCAATCGCGTAACTGGAACACCAGAAAAGTCAATACGTAGACCGTAATGTTTGTTTGTACGTCAGTTGGCTTGAGCAACTCACACCAAACAACAATTTGCGTAACTGGAACACCAGAAAAGTCAATACGTAGATTGTAATTGTTTCTTGTGAATAGTATATAAGAATTAGTATTTTAAGAATAAAGCTTCTTGTTGATTTTAAACTAAAAGTGGTGTAGTGTTTATTCCAAAGAGTTATTTAGGTTTACAGGTACACGCGCAGGACAAGCAGCAAGAGGACGCTCCCGATGACAACAACAAAATACGGTCCCCAACCCTTACCGGTACCAGGTAAGGGTCAACCCGGACGGATGTAAGATGAACGCTGATGTGTCAGAGCGATAAAGGGAGATAATCGTGTGACGAACTGCACGAGTAAATATCGGTGCTTTACGTGTTAAGAGGCGCAACACAGGCAGACGACCATCTAACGGACGTAATACGACCACCACGTCTGCTCAACCTGCTACATCGTCTTTCGCTCACGCTGCACAAGTGGTACCCGCTACAGTCCAGAGACGATCCGCTCCACATCGAGCTCGAGGTCGGCTACCTAAACGCGTGCTGCTAGGTACTGCCATCGTTCACATCTGGTACCAGGGAGTCAATTACATGGCCCGTGCATTGATCGACCCTGGGTCGGAAGGGTCCTTTTTCTCGGACCAGCTTCAACGACGCCTGCGACTCTCTACACGTACCGTGCACGCTCAAGTGTCTGGGGTAAGCAATGTGGTGGCCGCTAACGTAACAAAAGCGTGCGACTTAATTGTAGGGTCACCCCTCGACAGCACTGTGCGGCCCCCGGTGTCAGCCTTAAGGTGCCCATAGACACATCATGCACTGCAAGCTGCCGATGAACACTCGTGTACGTGTGAGATTGACGAACTGCGTACACACTCGTCATGCATCATTCTGTACTCATCGTGCTAGTTTGAACATCATGCGTGCGCGAACAAGAAAATTAATTGCCGTCGCTATTCAGCGCTTATTATATACCATAATGCAGGCAAACTCCGATACATTTCAATTAACACCAACATGAATCTTTTTTCATTAATTTTTTCCATTTTATTAATAATTTATTTTTATTTATAATTAGAAATACAATTATTAATAGCTATATTACTCTAATTTAAAAAAAAAAATAAACAGCAGTACTAGCAGCGGGGGTATCGGCTGATTTTATTAATAAAATACACACCAAACCACAAAAAAATAACGTTGTTTACAAAAAGTGAAACAGGATGTAATGAAATAAAAAAAGGAAACGTCAAAAAAAAGTTAACAAATTGACAGAAAACGGCAAAATAATACTCAAAAAATGAACGAGTTCATCGGCTGCAGTATGTTCATCGAAAAATATCAAAGCAGTTTTGATATTTCATACTGCATTGTCCGTGTGACTCACAAACTCTCATCCTCTAGGGGTACCCACTCAGCAGTGTCACGAATTGGCCGGTTTACAATTGATGATCCTAGCCTTTCAGATTCCTCACAGGTGGACATTTTAATAGGGGATGACTTATATCCAATGGTGTTACTTGATGGGCTGAAACGTGACATTGTTTGATCGCTAATTGCGCAGAAAACTATCTTCGGGTGGATTCTCACGGGACTGGTGCCTGAGAGCGCGACACAGACCTTTTGTCCGAGAGTAAAAATTGAGCCCGGCTACGCGGTCGAGGAGCTCCTGCAAATATTCTGGGAGGTGGAGGAGCTATCTAGAGAGAGACGGTAATCACCCGCTGACCAGGCTTGTCTTGATTTATACACCCGAACTACTTATCGGGAACTTTCTGGCCGATATGTGGTTGAACTTCCTTTCAAGCCAAGGCACCAGCCTGAGGAGTCACTTAAGGCTTCTCGGCACATTGCGTTAAAACAGTTCGAACGCAATGAAAGCAGATTACTTCGTACCAGCGAATTATTTTTAAGGCCTCTCCTGCAGCGCCAGTGTCCGACTACGAATTACAAACTGATACCTTCGGAGTCAACTGTGCACCCTACTTAGCGATTAGGACATTAGAACAGCTCGCGACGGACGTCGAAGAGGACCTACCCCTAACAGCCCAGGTATTGCGTGAATGCATGTATGTGGACGACGCCTTGGTCGGCACACATGATGTAAACGTGGCGGTACAGACTCGAGATGAATTGATCCGTGCACTCGATTCTGCCGACTTTTCCATGCGGAAGTGGACAGCTAACACGGAAGCCATGCTCTCCTCTCTTGCTCCGAGAAGATTTCCTGAAGCTGGATGAAGCCAGTCTAACCAAGACATTAGGAATTCGGTGGAACGCAAAGGCTGACCACTTCTACTTTCACCTTCAGCCCATTTGCTTCGAACCACGAGCCACCAAACGCAAGGTGTTATCGATTATAGCCCAACTTTTTGATCCAGAAGGATGGCTGGCACCCGTTGTGATCGAGGCAAAGATCTTGATGCAACAGATTTGGGGGGACAAAACTAAAACTGACTGGGACGAATCACTGACCCTCGCCTCCTCCAGGCGTTGGGGGGAATTCTTAGGGGCATATGACGACACCAAACAGATTCGTATTCCTCGTTGGGTGGTGTCGGCACCGGATGTAGATATCCAGTTCCATGCGTTTTGCGACGTTTCGCAAGCGGCATACGCCGCCGCGCTTTATGTGCGATGCCAGTGCGGCGATACTGTCACGTCCCACTTGTTAGTGGCAACATCGCGGGTAGCACCTCTTAAGAAGTTGTCCTTACCCCGCTTAGAACTCTGTGGCGCGGTATTGTTATCCGAGCTGGTAGCAGCACTTCTAATAAGGGTGGGAATCACCTCCGGCAACTTGTTCTGTTGGACGGGTTCGACAATAGTATTAGCTTGGTTCCATAAATCCCCGCATACATGGAAAACCTTCGTACCTAATCGGGTTACAACTATTTCAAACAAAGTAGGTGTGGAATGCTGGAGACATGTCAAGTCTGCAGACAATCCAGCTGACCTTGCCAGTCGGGGGGTAACTCCGGCAGCGGTCGTCCACAACCACTTGTGGTGGAACGGTCCGGGATGGCTTACCCACGACCCAAATTCCTGGCCTCAGCCTTCGGAGAGCACTAGCACGGACGCCCTGGATGAACAGCGCCACGTGGCCACGCATACGATCCATGTCAAACACAGCACGATGACTTGATGCTGCGTTTCTCATCGCTGCCGCATGCACTGCGGGTAGTTTGTTATATTAAGCGCTTCTATAGATACGCTACGCGAAAGCTGCGTGACCACGCCCCACCCCCGGGGTCGCCTATCACGAATGCAGAGATCGTTGCCGCTGCACTTCTCATAGGAACCATAACTCAGCAGATGTACTACCCCGAGGAGTATGGGTGCCTTCAGAACGGGCAACCCATCTCAAATTCGAGTTCTCTGCTCACCTTGAACCCCTTCCTTCAATCAGATGGGTCGATTCGCGTGAACGGATACCTAGCGCATTCCACTCAAATCCCGTTCTCCGAACGACACCCCCAAATTTTGCCCTATCACGGACAGTTTACGCGACTGCATCCATCAAATCTCGTTGCATGGGGGAAATCAGCTCATGCTTCGCCTCCTCCGAACTAAATACTGGATTTCACGCGCGAAGGTTCTAGTCAAGGGCACCATTTTACGGTGTCAAACTTGTCTGGTCGAAAAGAAACGCAGATTGAGCCAAATCATGGCACCCTTGCCCCCGGAACGCACCACCCTGTCTCGTCCTTTCAGCACCGCGGGGGTTGACTTTGCGGGTCCTTTGAAATTAAAACATTTCAAGGGCTTTTGTTATAAAATGACAAAAGGCTACGTGTGCATCTTTGTGTGTTTCGCCACCAAGGCCGCCCATTTAGAAGCGACCACTGATTTAACTACCCAGGCCTTTTTAGCCGCCCTCTCTAGATTCATTGGGCGACGGGGGTGTCCGGCTACTATCTATTCCGACAATGCGAAGAATTTTGTGGGGGCAGAAAAATTAATCCACATGGAGTTCGCACACGTAATTCGAGAGGCCAAGGACCAAGCAACCAATCAGCACTGGTTTCACCAATTGAAGTTGCATTTCATCCCTCCAAACGCCCCACACATGGGAGGACTGTGGGAAGCCGCAGTCAAAAACTTCAAGCACCATTTTAAACGGATGGGTGGGCAGATCAGGTACACGTATGAGGAGTTGGCGACGGTATTAGCCCGCGTCGAGGCATGTATGAACTCTCGACCGATTAGCGCACTCAGTGACGATCCCGACGACCTCCAGCCACTTACCCCAGGGCACTTTCTTGTAGGGGGACCACTTCTCGCACCAGCCGTCTCGGAGGAGACCACCCCTTTTCCTTCCATTCTTAATCGATGGCGTAGGCTTCAAGTTTTCTCTCAACAGTTCGCAGTACGCTGGAAACATGAGTATCTTCCGGAGTGCCAGCGCAGGACAAATTGGAAGACCATCCAAGAAAATGCAGCGAAAGGAGATCTGGTGGTATTGCAGAATGACCACGTTCCAGCCAACGAATGGCGATTGGGAAGGATCACCGAGGTTCACACGGACTCAGACGGTAGGGTGCGAGTCGCGAAAGTGCGAACAGCCCTCGTAGTCGTTACAAGGCCCATCACCAAGATGGTTCTACTCCCTCGAGCGGGAGTGCAGGCTGAGTAACCCCGGCATCCGGTCTTTTGGGCACTTCTGTAGCTAGTCCTAGCTTCTACTTTTAGTTCGTAGTCTTTCCTTGTTGTGTATACATTTTAGATATCACTACTCGTTTCTTCTCTTCTCCTTAGTCTACCTCGCTAAACTGTAGACGTAGATCTCGCATGGCGCTGCCACGGGAGTCCTGTAGCAGCTACTTCTCCTATTATTAGCTTTCTCGTAAGCCCATCAAACGTAGTATAACTGAAGACTAAAAATAGTTTTGGTTTTCCACAGACCTTCCCATCTTGCCGTGCTGACTGGCGGGGAAAACGCTACATCGGGCCCTGTCCCAATTGTGCTCCAAGGGTTCAGCTAGTGTTCAGAGCTCCTGTGATGTTGCAGGGGTCAACGCCTTTTCGCAACTTGGGGGCAGCGGCGCCGTCTTGCGCCCACGATGCAGCGTCAACATTCCGCGCCACAGCGGCAGCTACGCCATCGCGCACCCGCGCCCGATCTGCACCACCGGTAGTGCGTTCGGCATCAATGGGACAGACGGACTCCCACTGGGGGTGGCGCCATCTTGCGCCCCAGTGGTGGCTGCGCCATCTCGCGCCCCAGTGGCGGCTGCGCTATCTCGCGCCCCAGTGGCGGCTACGCTATCTCTCGCCCCAGTGGCGGCTGCGCTATCTCGCGCCCCAGTGGCGGCTGCGACATCTCGCGCCCTAGTGGTGGCTGCGCCATCACGCGCCCCAGTGGCGGCTTCGCTATCTCGCGCCCCAGTGGCGGCTGCGCCATCTCGCGCCCCAGTGGCGGCTGCGCAATCTGGCGCCACATCGACAGCAGCAGCAGTCTCGCATCTGGAAGCGGCTCCACAACGCCCGTGCGAGATGTGCAAGCACTGGGGCCACACCATTGTCTTCTGCAGGACATTCCTGCAGCTGTCGACGCGACTTCGGAGAGCAGCTGTCACGAGCCGCAAGCTCTGCTTTGTGTGTTTGGAGGTAAAACACTTTACCTACGGCTGCAAGCAACCAGGGTGCTTCCGGTGTCATCGGCAGCATCACCATCTCCTGCATTAAGGAGTGCATCGGGAAAAGAGCCGGCGGGAATGGGTCATCTCTCTTCCAATACTGCAAGGGGGGCGGCATGTTCGCGCCGGAGCACTCCTGACTATGGCTGCCGCCTGCTCACTGTCACCATGACGTTCTGAGCGGGGCTCAGTGCGGAGGGAATTACCCTCATTAGGTCCCGCCAAATCGTATAGCAGGCCGCAGCCATCTTTTCTGTGGTGCGAGTGGCGGCTGTAGTGAAGAGGAGAGCCGGCGATCAGTTGCAGATCAGTAGCCGATCACAGCGCTTGTACGCAGTTGAAGAAAATTCAAATATAACCTTTTTTTTGTATTCTTACTACATAAAACACATATATACGAGTATATATAAGTTCATTAATTGAGTGTTAATTGCAGTGTTATATTCACATCTTAAGTTGTTTAAAAATTTAAATAAGGAAAAAATAATAAAGTTCATTATAAGTTTAAAAAAACCAAAAAAAAAATGGATTCAAGGCATAACGATGCTGCTAGCAGTTTAAACAAACAACAAAACCAACAGCATCATCAGCATATCCACAAGAAAATTTTCAAACATTTTTAACCTAAAATTTTGTATCATTCACACAAAATCAATAGAAATAAAAAATAACAACCAAACAATTTTTTTAAAAATATTATTTATTAATGAAAAATATTTATAATAAATACATTTATTATTCTAGGGAATATTTCCAAATTTTACAGATGAAGACCATCGTCTTCATCGCCTTCCCCAGATTTATCCCAGCTTCTTCGCTGGGATTAGAACGAATCTGTTTAATTCGATTATGGAGTAGTATAGCTGGGGCATCCCAGCACGCTTTGACAAATCTGGAAGCGAATAGAACCGTTTCATCGTATACTTTCCAGTATTGTGCTGCCATGTTGATAGTTTTCTGCTTTATGTTTATTCTAGAAGAATTACTCGTATTTATATGCAATCATCATACAGCCATATATGTGATAAGAAGTAAATCATTAGCTTGAAAAAATTATTCATATGACGTACAACCAAATTTGCGATAACATGTAAATATTAACATAAATATATTATGTTCCAATTTGATAATCTTCCCGGATATACATATAAAAATAGAAATAGTAAACATTTTTCAACATGCCTCATTCTGAAAGAATTTGTACAAAATAAAAAATTCCATATACAGATAATATTGTTGATTTTCTGCTAGAGTGGAAAAAAATAAAAATTTTTAATATTGCTAGTTAGATAGAAATAAAAACAATAAATTATTTTAATTTTTATAATTTGTTTATTCAATATATTTTAATTGTAATTTGAATATATAGCATTTGCCTCCTCTGGGCTTTCATTTAATAATACCGTGATAGGATCTTCGGCTTGCTTTGTGCTATTGTCACGTTTTGTTTCTTGTTATATATTCCAATTACCGTTTTCTTCGGGCGCTTTTACCGGCTCTTTGCTCTGCTGGGCTGGATGCCAGACGTTTGGATGGGGCCATTGTTGGTGTTGACATGTCACCGGGGTTGGTTTGGACTTCTGCTGACATCGCCGCCTTAGTACGTTTGGTGTCTCTTTCTGCCATGAGGCAGCTTCGGCGGAGGCTTTCGATGATGTCGAAGAGTTCATCTAGCTCCGAGACTTCGTTTTTTACAGAGGTATGTATGTTTTTCTGCTCTCATCTTCGCTATGAACTCCTGCTTTGGGGAGCTGCTTTTATTCTGCGCGGTTTGCTCAGTACCACCAGATCGTTTTGCTAGCATCCTGCTACCCCCTGTCAACGATGGTGTGAGGAAAACGTCTGCCTCCTCAGTAGGCCTATCTTTATCGCCTAGGATTTCCTGTGGTGAGCGCTGAATTCTGTTGCTCCTTATGAAGGGATTTCTAGCACTATCCTCTGCTGGTGTTTCTTCCTGTTGTTGTGGTGTTTGTTGTTTTTTCTTTGTTTGTTTTTCTGTGTTTGAATTCATGTTTAAAGGGTCCCCGCTTCGAACCGCTATCTCCGCTCGAATGTACAGTTGCTTTAACGATCCTTGCGGTTATCTTTGCATTGCAGGGAGACCGCACAAGGGTTGACACAAGACCTTATGGAATTTTGTGTTCAGAGGCAGGACCATGGCATTAGTCGGACTTAGCTCAACTGAGCCTGTACCGCCAACTGCCAAGATGTTTTGAGGTTTTTACCCAAGAATTCTGCTTTCACAAATTTCAAAATATTGTTGGTAGAAGTTCTTTTTTTTGTTTTTCTCCAAGAAAATATTGTTGGTATGTGCCATTTTTGTTTTTTCTGAAAGAATATATAAATAAAATTAAAATATAAATTAAAGTATAAAAGTTTTGTATTTATGTTTCTCCACATATGTATAGAAAGTTGTAAACTCAGCAAAGTGCTGAAGTTGAGTGATGAATTCTATATCATATCCATGTCTTTGATATAAAATGTTACTAGTAAATACATTTGAAAAACCAGAAACTTTCGGTTTTAGTTGGATAAGAATATGTTAGGAAAAAAATATTTAAATAATAAATTATATTACAATAGCTTGCATTAAACAGAAATTTCTGGCGTAAATACAGAATTATGTTATTAATGTGTTAATATGCAGAACAGGTCCAATGAATTTATATAACATAAAATTATTGAATTATTTTATTAGTATGTCTTATTCTTATATAAGAGAGACACGTATATCAGTTTTTGTTTAGTAACGTGTTTGTGAGAGTGCAATTAATATGAAGAAATTTATTTGCGAATTTTGAGGATGTGATTTCCATTCAAAATGGAATTTTGTAAAGACATATTGTATATAGCCCAGGGGATTATCAGAATATTCATTCTAACAAACAAAAAAATCATATAGAAAAAGAACATAAAAATCAACAATTATATCAGATAATTAAACAACAGAAAGCATTAATAAAGTAACAAGAATAACAATTAATTGAAGCATAAAATAAAAAGCTGCATAAAATCAACCAGCAACAACATAAATGTGAGAATATACATAGTAAGAATGAAAATAATAATTCTACAGAAGCTGAGATCAGTCAAGTATCTTTAAATTTAAACAAGTCTATAAATAATAATATTAAGGAGAAAGAACCAACTTGCATTTATAAATATTGTGAAACATGCAAGCTTAAGATATCAACGAAATCATGGTAACATCACTTGAGAACCAATCAAAATAAAAAGAACAGTTGTTCACAATTAAAAGATGATTTGTATTAAGTGAAATGATTATATAATAATCGCATTGAAAGTTATGTATTTAAAAACCGACATGAAAATATTATCATACCAAATACTTTCTTTAAAAATGCAAAAGATATAATATAAGAATTATGAAATAAACAAATCACCCAACAATTGATTTACAGCTTCTTGCTGAAAACACCGTTTCAAAGAAAAATACTACTATCAAATACACTAAGCCACAGTCATACGATTGTAAGCTTCTCGCCTCTCATTCCACAATCGAACACACACTCAAGAGCCATACAGATTCCAATCATAATTCTCTCTCAATCCCAAAAAATAGCCATACCAAAACTGTTTCTCTCACAGATGCACACAGTCAATCTATTGCAGCAAATGCACGATCACTCACTCTCCTTCTCACTCCATCCCTCAAAATTCAATTAACCAGTACATTACAAGCAATACTAAAAACACAAATCAAAATCATTCCACTCAACACCATAGCAACGCAGACTAAGAAAAGACATTCAATTCCCTCCATTTTTATTTACCGTTTCGACAATTTTTTTGGTCACAGGTTTTTTTTGTTTTTTTTTGTCGGAACAATCTAGTAAGCGCAGCACTCAGACAGAGTAAATATCCATTGTACTGCACTTAAGGTTCCCTTTTAATTTGCCTTAAATCTACCCGACCTCCTGTGGTGCCAAGGAGCCAAGTTGGTCACTCATCAGCACATCAGTGCCAAAAATCCCAAACCTGATACGAGCAAATGCAGAGCAGACGCAAAGGAAATGGTCCGCCGTCTCGTCTTCTTCTCCACAGGCTGGGCACAGCGCACTGTCGGATATGCCAATCCTTTCCATGTGCCTAGCCCATAAAAAGTTTCCCGTCATCCCGCCAACCAACAGCCTGCAGTCCCTCCTACCTAAAGATAGAAGGAACCGTGACCATTGGCATCCGCAGCCTCTCTCAGCCCGCCATGCTCGCTTGTGGGTCGAAACAACCCACTTGTTTGCAGTGGCTTTGATGACAGCAGAAGGGAGTGGCAGAACAGGCTCAGGGCCAATAAAAACAGCCTCAGAGCCCATCCTGGAAAAAGAGTCAGAGGTCTCGTTACAAGCAATGCCAGCGTGTCCCGGGACCCAAGTCAGCGTCAGGCTATTATGTTTTCCAACACAATTTAGCCGGGATTTGCAGGACCTGACTATCGCGGAAGTGGTGGTTGGACTATCCAAGGCCATGAGCTCAGCTTGGCTGTCACTGCAGACACAAATAGATTTGCCTTTCCACAACAAAGTCCATCGCCTCCAGTATCGCATACACCTCCGCCTGAAACACAGACGCATGCGGGTCGCACAAGATTCCACGAAGACACAAGAGCCTGAACCGTCTTCAGTCCTGGAGCCATCAGTGAATAAACGGCCGCAGTGTTTGCCGGGCTCGTTCTCGGGGTCTAACCATGAACGTGCCTCTGGCAGCAACATATTGTACCGCTTTTCTAGTATGGCGGTTGATGACATGAAGTCCGGGGGCATAGACAGGATTGCAGAATCGATACAAGAGAGAGTCTGCTCATCCAAACCACCGATGCATAAGTGATTATAGGTCTTACCATAGCTGTATAGATCCATAGAACTTTACTAAGGGAAAGACCCCATGTCTTTCCAAAAATACCCTTACATTGCCAGAAAACTGACAGTGCTTTGGATGTCTTCAGTTCGACATGTGTTTTCCAAAGAAGTTTGTTATCAAGGAGGACTCCAAGATATTTGATTTCCTTGGATAGCTGGATAGTGACTCCTTTTAGTGTAGGCAGAATAAGTCCATCAAACTTTCTGCTTCTGGTAAAGAGGACAATACCAGTCTTGACAGGATTAGCCCATAGCCCATTCGCACTGCACCAAGTGTCAATCATATCCAGATTTCTCTGCACCCTTCTGCAGACAAACATAAGGGATGGACTTGTTAGAAGACAGCAAACATCATCCGCATATGCCTGAGCGTATACACCCGAGTCATTAATGGCGTTAAGCAGGGGATCGATTACCACCTTGGGGACAGCCTCTATTAACCCCAGACGACACCAGTATATCTTCCTCCGCTCGCACCGTTATCATTCTCTGGGCCAGCATTGAACGTATCCAATTTACTAGAGCCCGGTCTACGCCATGCCGCCTAGCAAAGCCGCACATACTGTCGAAGGTAGCATTGTCAAACGCACCCTCTATGTCCACAAAGATGCCCATTGCGTATTCTTTCCTGTCGATGGCTCGCTCTATCCTTGCAACAAGGTTTTGCAGAGCCGTCTCGCAGGATTTTCCGCTTTGATAGGCATGCTGAAATGGAGACAGTGGATGCGTCTTCAGAGACTCCCTACGCATGCGAAGCTCCACCAGCCGTTCTAAACTTTTTAGCATGAACATGCAGTGAAGATCTTCTTCAGTGCTGCCACCACTAACTCAATGCCTTCCTTCAGCTACACCCTCTCGACATGATTGGTATGCCGCCAGAACTGTGGCGAATGAGGCTGCCATTAGAATTGCTATCAAATCCTTTGACAGCTTCAAATCGCCCGGACTGGATGGCATATATCCGATTGTGTTGAAGGAAGGCATTGAGTTAGTGTTGGTAGCACTGAAGAAGATCTTCACTGCATGTCTCGCGCTGCCCTCTGTATCATCCTCTTGGAGGATGGTGAGGGTTGCTTTCATTAATAAGGTTGGAAGAAACGACTACACCAATCCCAAGAGCTTCAGACCTAATAGAATGACCTCGTTCATGCTAAGGAGTTTAGAACGGCTGGTGGAGCTTCGCATGCGTATGGAGTCTCTGAAGACGCATCCACTCTCTCCATTGCAGCATGCCTATCAAAGCGGAAAATCCTGCGAGACGGCTCTGCAAAAACTTGTTGGAAGGATAGAGCGAGCCGCTATGGTAAGACCTATAATCACTTATGCATCGGTGGTTTGGATGAGCAGACTCTCTCTTGTAGGGGTCAAAAAAGCTCTATCAAAACTACAACGTGCTGTGGCCATATGCTGTACCGGAGCATTTCCGACTACTCCAGGCCCGGCACTTGATGCTCCGGTGAATCTCCCGCCACTAGATGTCTTCTTCCGCGGAGAGGCCGTTAAGGCCATCAGCAGAATGAAACATAGTGGCCACTGGTATGGGGTGTATTCGATATTGGACGACGGCGCAGGCACTGACATCGATTCTGCAATCCTGTCTATACCCCCGGACTTCATGTCATCAACCGCCATACTAGAAAAGCGGTACAATATGTTGCTGCCAGAGGCACGTTCATGGTTAGACCCCGAGAACGAGCCCGGCAAACACTGCGGCCGTTTATTCACTGATGGCTCCAGGACTGAAGACGGTTCAGGCTCTTGTGTCTTCGTGGAATCTTGTGCGACCCGTCCGTTCGTTGCCCTTGGTCTGCATGCGTCTGTGTTTCAGGCGGAGGTGTATGCGATACTGGAGGCGATGGACTTTGTTGTGGAAAGGCAAATCTATTTGTGTCTGCAGTGACAGCCAAGCTGAGCTCATGGCCTTGGATAGTCCAACCACCACTTCCGCGATAGTCAGGTCCTGCAAATCCCGGCTAAATTGTGTTGGAAAACATAATAGCCTGACGCTGACTTGGGTCCCGGGACACGCTGGCATTGCTTGTAACGAGACCTCTGACTCTTTTTCCAGGATGGGCTCTGAGGCTGTTTTTATTGGCCCTGAGCCTGTTCTGCCACTCCCTTCTGCTGTCATCAAAGCCACTGCAAACAAGTGGGTTGTTTCGACCCACAAGCGAGCATGGCGGGCTGAGAGAGGCTGCGGATGGACGAAAATTATGCTACTAGTTATCTCTGACCAATGGTCACGGTTCCTTCTATCTTTAGGTAGGAGGGACTGCAGGCTGTTGGTTGGCGGGATGACGGGAAACTTTTTATGGGCTAGGCACATGGAAAGGATTGGCATATCCGACAGTGCGCTGTGCCCAGCCTGTGGAGAAGAAGACGAGACGGCGGACCATTTCCTTTGCGTCTGCTCTGCATTTGCTCGTATCAGGTTTGGGATTTTTGGCACTGATGTGCTGATGAGTGACCAACTTGGCTCCTTGGCACCACAGGAGGTCGGGTAGATTTAAGGCAAATTAAAAGGGAACCTTAAGTGCAGTACAATGGATATTTACTCTGTCTGAGTGCTGCGCTTACTAGATTGTTCCGACAAAAAAAAACAAAAAAAACCTGTGACCAAAAAAATTGTCGAAACGGTAAATAAAAATGGAGGGAATTGAATGTCTTTTCTTAGTCTGCGTTGCTATGGTGTTGAGTGGAATGATTTTGATTTGTGTTTTTAGTATTGCTTGTAATGTACTGGTTAATTGAATTTTGAGGGATGGAGTGAGAAGGAGAGTGAGTGATCGTGCATTTGCTGCAATAGATTGACTGTGTGCATCTGTGAGAGAAACAGTTTTGGTATGGCTATTTTTTGGGATTGAGAGAGAATTATGATTGGAATCTGTATGGCTCTTGAGTGTGTGTTCGATTGTGGAATGAGAGGCGAGAAGCTTACAATCGTATGACTGTGGCTTAGTGTATTTGATAGTAGTATTTTTCTTTGAAACGGTGTTTTCAGCAAGAAGCTGTAAATCAATTGTTGGGTGATTTGTTTATTTCATAATTCTTATATTATATCTTTTGCATTTTTAAAGAAAGTATTTGGTATGATAATATTTTCATGTCGGTTTTTAAATACATAACTTTCAATGCGATTATTATATAATCATTTCACTTAATACAAATCATCTTTTAATTGTGAACAACTGTTCTTTTTATTTTGATTGGTTCTCAAGTGATGTTACCATGATTTCGTTGATATCTTAAGCTTGCATGTTTCACAATATTTATAAATGCAAGTTGGTTCTTTCTCCTTAATATTATTATTTATAGACTTGTTTAAATTTAAAGATACTTGACTGATCTCAGCTTCTGTAGAATTATTATTTTCATTCTTACTATGTATATTCTCACATTTATGTTGTTGCTGGTTGATTTTATGCAGCTTTTTATTTTATGCTTCAATTAATTGTTATTCTTGTTACTTTATTAATGCTTTCTGTTGTTTAATTATCTGATATAATTGTTGATTTTTATGTTCTTTTTCTATATGATTTTTTTGTTTGTTAGAATGAATATTCTGATAATCCCCTGGGCTATATA
Organism: Clusia tigrina; assembly: GCA_920105625.2. Lineage (NCBI taxonomy): Eukaryota > Metazoa > Arthropoda > Insecta > Diptera > Clusiidae > Clusia > Clusia tigrina. The sequence continues at coordinate 142,230,887 of OV050032.1, forward strand.
GAATATGTCTTTACAAAATTCCATTTTGAATGGAAATCACATCCTCAAAATTCGCAAATAAATTTCTTCATATTAATTGCACTCTCACAAACACGTTACTAAACAAAAACTGACGTGTCTCTCTTATATAAGAATAAGACATACTAATAAAATAATTTAATAATTTTATGTTAAATAAATTCATTGGACCTGTTCTGCATATTAACACATTAATAACATAATTCAGTATTTACACCAGAAATTTCTGTTTAATGCAAGCTATTGTAATATAATTTATTATTTAAATATTTTTTTCCTAACATATTCTTATCCAACTAAAACCGAAAGTTTCTGGTTTTTCAAATGTTGTAGGGTAATATGAAGTTAAGCTGGCAGGATCGCCATGTAGGGTAATATAAGGTTAAGCTGGCAGGATCGCCATGTAGGGTATGTTGAGAAGTTAGGCTGGCAGGATTGCCATGTAGGATATGTTGATTGTTGGTCACGCAGGATCGGCATTCAATTCATTTGCAGATTCTATACAATGCATAGATGCAAAAGAGCACTATAAAGAAGAAATGCCTAACACGAAGCGGAAAGACGCCCTCAGTAAAGGTTTTGACCGGCAGAGTGTGCCGTTGGCCAAGCTATTGTTTGTGCTGTTCTAAGTCTTTCCTGACTTAGAGCACGAGAGATAAAAGAATAAACTAATGCGAGTAGCAGTTTCAGTTGTCTTCAGATTAACTCTGGTTTATTTGGTGGCTCGCTGGCCCTTTTATATTATTTAATTCTTATTGTTTTCTTATTCTAACTAACATAAAATATATCTATCTTATTTCTACTAGTTACAAATCATATTCCCGAAATTTGTCTCAAGTATCGGATTACCGATATTATTCATTGACGAATCATCGTCTTTGTTTATATTAATAATTTTGAGTGCAAGTTCAGGGCTAAAGTCACTGCACTGTCTAATATGCATACGCTGCAATATAGGCAGCGTGTGTTATTGCACCACCAAAATGCTAGTCTAGCGTATTTGGGTATTGAGTGCAATTGCGCAAGTTGCGCTATTGTCAGTTTGTTTGCATATGCGACTTGTTGCTGTGCTTATGACGATGTGTGGTCGTCAGTGTACACTTGTGTGGTACACTACACCCTCACCCTTAAGAGAAAAATTAGGGGTGTTAGCGAATAATTTTTCTGGAAATATGGTTTGTGTTGTATTACAATTGTCTTATGTTATGGATTTGTTACATGATTTTCATATTTTCTAATAATTGGTATTGTTTGTTTATAAATTGTTTCTTATTATTAAAGTTACATTGTAGAGTTTTTAATTATATAGTTAAAATTACAAATTATGTAGTTTTGATATAATTACATATACTTATTTTTTTTTTTTTTTTTTTTTAATGTATATATTTTATTGAATCTTCTAAAATATCTTAGAACTAACAATAAATCTTCATAGTATGTATATTTAACATTTCACTTTTAAATTCATTTCAATCATTACCAACCTCCCAGTGCCAATGCTTTAAGGAGTTATGGTATATGACAAGAAGTAGCGCAATACTTAAATAATAGCGTAATGAATAAGCTTAAAATCTAATTTGTTGCTAAGCGCAGCACGTCCATCCTTTTCAGGCGGGTGTGTCCTTGATGCTGTAGTAGGCGCCTCGCTAATGCATTGGGATGCTTGTCTAGCTTTGCTAAGTAAGATTCAGCAAGTCGGGAAACTTCTTTAGTTACATACGGGATATGTAAATCTCTGTGGATGTTAACGTTTTTGATGTACCAAGGAGCATTGGTAATCATTCGAAGAATTTTCGATTGGGCTTTTTGCAGCTTTTCGACATTTGAGGGTGAAGCAGTACCCCAGAGTTGGATACCGTAGGTCCATATGGGCTTGATAATTAATTTATAGAGTAGAACTTTAAAGTCCAGTTTGAGCTTGGATTGCCTGTTCAAAAGCCAGTTTAGCTCATTTATTTTGAGTTTAATTTGAGTAATTTTTGCACTTATATGCTTTGCCCAAGTAAGTCTACGATCTAAATACATTCCTAGATATTTAGTTTCTGTCGCCTGAGGGATCGGCTTGGTGTTAATTTGCACAGGGGGGCAAGTACTCCTGCATAGAGTGAATGTGACATGAACGCATTTCGACTCATTGACTTTGATTCTCCAGTGGTCAAGCCATTCCTGAAGCATGTTGACGTGTACTTGGAGAAGTTTTGACGCCTCTTTCGGATTTGTGTGAGTACACAATATGGCTGTGTCATCGGCAAAAGTATAGGTGATAGTCTTGCCGTATGTTGGCATATCTGCAGTGAACAACGTATAGAGCAGGGGGCCTAATACGCTGCCTTGCGGTACTCCAGCTTGTATAGGGTATTCAACTGAGATGAAGCTTTTTTGTTTCACCACAAAGCGTCTACCTGAGAGATAGCTTTCGAGCAATGTGTAGATGTTAAGAGGTAACATACATTTCAGTTTGTGCAAGATTCCTTCGTGCCAGACCCTATCAAATGCCTGAGTGATGTCGAGAAAAACTGCGGAACAGTATTGCTTCTTTTCGAACGTTTCTTGTATAGTGTTTACAATGCGATGAACTTGTTCGATAGTACTGTGTTTTTCTCTAAACCCAAACTGGTGGTTTGGTATAACATTAGACTGTTTGACAACGTCTTTAATACGCTTTATTAACAAACCTTCAAAGAGTTTTGAAAAAATTGATAGCAGACTAATTGGTCTGTAGGAGGAGACGCTTGTTGGGTCCTTTCCAGCTTTGGGAATCATGATAATTTGAGAAATTTTCCATGAGTAAGGAAAGAATCCAGTGCGTATTATAGCATTTAATATATGCAAGAGATGCATTGTGGCTATTGCTGGGAGCTCTTTTATCATTTGGCCCGTAATCAGATCACGCCCTGGAGATTTTTTGGCATTGAGTTGTTTGATAGCGTTTGTCAGCTCCTTTTTGGCAATCGAGATACCATTGACGCTAGGGATAGCATCAACCGCCTTTAGAGAACGGACGGAACTAGCAAGATTAGGGGTGAAAACTTGCTCCAAATGATTTGCGAATGCTATTCCCTTTTCTGCATCACTTCTTGCCCAGTTGCCATTGGGAAGGCGTATTGGTGACTCCATTTGAATGGGTTTTTTCGAGTTTTTGGCCGTTCGCCATAGAGAATAGCTTGAGGCTTCTGTAGGACAGAGGGTCTCTACAAACTCGTGAAACTCGGAGGTTTCCTTTTCTTTTAGAAGGTGATGCAGTTTTTTAGTACATTCATTCAGTTTCTTCTTCAGAGAAGGTGATCTCTGCAATTGCCATTCTCTCCTAAGAGATCTTTTTTCGGAGAGGAGCTTCAGGATGTCTTGGGGAGTACACTCTTGTCGGGTTTGAGCTTTAGAACGTGGTGTAGCAATTTTTACTGATTGGGATAGCAATTGAGTGAAATTGAAAATAGCGGAGTTTATTTCCTGCTCAGACTTTAGGGAAGTCTTTATTTCAAGATGTGAACTTATGAACATCTTATATTTAAGCCAGTCTGTATTCTTGTAGTCGAAACTACCACTCACGTTTTTCTGATAGGAGTTTTCAGAAAAGATAGTTATTATTGTGGGAGTGTGATCAGAGGACAGCTCCAGAGAGGAATGCACAAGAGAGTGTACATTATTTATACCTCTAGTGATGGCGAAGTCAATAAAATCTGGAATCTTCTGTTTGTCGGATGGCCAGTATGTAGGCTTACCATTGGACAAGACATTAAGACCAAGAGCATTTATCGCAGAGAAGAGTTTTCTGCCTTTGGGAGTTACTAAACGTGAGCCCCAATGAGTATGCTTTGCATTAAAGTCTCCAGCAGCAATGAACTTAGCATCGAGAGTACTAAAGAATTGTTTGTACTGCTGCTCATCTATATTAAACCTGGGTGGGCAATAGATGGATGATACTGTCAAGCCTTTGACGTATTCTTCGAGCTGAATAGTCGTCGCTTGTAGATAATCGGTACAGTATCCTTGCAATGGGAAATGCTTTATTCTATTCTTGATCAGAATAGCTGTACCACCACGTGCTTTGCCACCGGGGTGTTTGGTGTCATAAACTTTGTATCCCGCTATCTGGAAACAGTTTTTCTGAGTAAGGTGAGTTTCAGAAATTAGCATCAAATCTATTGAGTTATCGTTGAGAAATAGTTTGAGCTCATTTTTGTGCTGACTTATGCCATTTGCATTCCAATGACAGATTTTCAGTGCGTTCATGGTTTAGTTAATAGGGATTGCAAAAGCATGTTCTGATTACGTATCATGTCTTGCATCATACTTTGCATTGAGTACATAAATTGCGTCATATTTGCGATGAACTCTTGTAAAGTCTTTTCAAGAGTACTCTCATCATTTTTTGGGTTTACTGGTGGGGTGCCTTTGAGAATATTTGCGTAAGATATACTTGAAGGCTGTGCTTCACGGGCAGAGATTTCGCGCAAAACTGTTACGGGAGGAACAGTTTTAACTTGTTTTGGCTGAGGTGCAAATTTCTTTTTTATATGAGCGTATACAGTGCAGCCTCTGTAGTTTGCAGTGTGATTTTCACCACAGTTGCTGCATTTTTTGACACTGGAGTCGTCTTTGGGCTTTGTGCAGTTTTGTGACATGTGGAGATCACCACAAACGACACATACACTGGGAAGTGTACAGTATTTTCTAGTGTGCCCAAATTCTTGGCAGTTCAGGCATTGAACTGGTCCAATTCGCTTGTGGGGTTCTTCTACAGAGATTTTTCTATGTAGAAGATAGCGAAGGTTGTAGATCGGGTGTGATTCGCCTTTTCTGAGGTTCGAGTCGACTGGCTGTAGCTCAACGCGAAAGAGCGGCAGTGGAATCTTATCTTTATTGCGTATGTTAAACACAGAGTTTGCTGTATAACCCTCTTGGGATAGGGCTTCTCTTATTTCGTTGACATCTACGTCAGCTTCGATTCCTCTAAGGACAACAACAATGCCTTTGCTACTTTTAAGTTGGTAGGTGTAATAGTTTTTTTTCTCTGTGTCAAAGAGATTGACGACTTTGCGATAGCTTGATTCGATATATACTTGAATTTTGGTTTCATGTATTTTGCCTTTTAGTATTGGGACAACATGAAAGTTTTTAGCACCAATTAGAGTAGTTAGAGTATTTACGAGAGCGTTAGAATTGCGCTCCCTTAAATAAATTGGTGGGGGCTTTACCTCTTTTAGCACTTTCTGGGTAGAATTGTCTTCGGCATTTGCAAGAGGTGCAAACCTGTTAGAAGCGAGTGGATTCTTTTCAGTAGCAGAATCATTAGATTTAATCTGCTTTGCCGATTTTTGAGACAATTTTTGAGGACTCAACTTGCGCTTAACCACAATATAGCGGTCCATACCAGTCTGTATTGCCGAACCTTTTCCTTGGTTGACTGTAGCATGCATGTTGAGAGGTTCTAATGGTGAGAGAGAGTTGCTTTGCATACTCCACGGCAAAGTGTTTACCGACCCAGAGCCAACAATAAGCGTACTTACGTTTTTGCAGCAGTCGTTACTTACTGTAATGTGCTCAAGCTGAGAGCCAGCGTTAGCAGAGCCAGAGAGGGAGAGCTGTTTATGGGAGCAGTCAGACACTGAAAAACTGCGCTGCCTACCGCTGCTGTCGAATTGCGCTATAAGTGTATTAATTTCACTTGGCGAGAGATCGCAACTGTTTTTATTTATTTTCACGCTGTTGTTATTGTTTTGTTGTGTTTGCACATCGGTTGTCTTCGTTGCCGTTGCTGCACTAGCTGAACGCGCGGGTGGCGACCGCAACATGTAATGTTTACAGGTCAGATTTTCGCGATTTTTTTTTATTTTGTTCCTTGTTGTATGTAGTTATATTTATTAGTACTTTTTTGTTAGCCGGGTAGAGAGTTTTTGATTTTTTTTTGTTTCTGATGATGTTATTTTTTTTGTTTTTAATTTTTGTTTTCGTTTTTTTAGTTCTTTTTCGTGTATACTTATGATTACTAATTACATTGTTTTGATTACATATTGTGATAGTTTTAATTATAAATCTTATTGTATAAATTTAAATTACATTGTATGGCTTTAATTGATTATTATGTACTTTCTTAGGTGTACCATTATATTCTATTAATGAATTTACTCCTAACTTATCTAGTATTTTATATGGTCCTTTATATGGATTCATATTCTTTTTCCTATTTTCTACTTTTAATAGAACTAAATCTCCTATTTCTACATTAAGTGTATTCGTATTAGTTTTTGAGTCAGTTAGTGTACGTTTTTGTTTTGCTTTCCTTAGCATTTGTTTTGCCTTTTCGTGGGCATAGCGTAATCTCGCTTTTAGCTCGTTGGCGTAATTTTCAAAGTTGTAAATTTTTGTGTTACTTTCTATTACTTCATTGGGTAAACCTGGGAGTTTCCCATATATTAATTCATATGGCGTGTAGCCCGTGTCAACATGTGGCATTGTGTTGTAAGTAAAAGTGAAGTAGGGAATCCACTTATCCCATTCGTCGTCGTTTGTCGATGTCAGTAGGAATTCGTTCAAAACTCTGTGGTTGCGTTCTAATGAACCTATTGTTTCGTGGTGGTACGCTGTCGAAAATTTTTGTTGTATTTTGAGCATTGCACATATGTTTGCCATTAGTTCGTTTGTAAATTCTGTCCCGTTGTCAGATTTAAGTATTTTAAAGTGTCGGTATTTTAGAATGAATTGTTCAACTAGTGTCTTGGCTGTTGTGTGTGCATCTTTTGTTATCATTTGGTGTGCGATTACAAATTTTGTCAGCTCGCACTGCATGGTCAGTTTTCGTTTCAAATTTTAAGTGGTCCTACGGTGTCGATGAATATTACTTCAAAGCTGTTATTAGGGGTGTCTGTTATTGTAACTGGTTCTTTTGTGTGTGTTGTTTGTTTGTGTCGTACACATAAGTCATAGTTCGTAATAAATTCTTTTACCACTTTATTCATATTTTTAAATATATATATATATATATATATATATATATATATATATATGTATATCTGTTTTAATTTATTTATTTATTTATCAGGATTTTTCTAATTGTTAAATGACCTCCATGTGGTGCATTATGATACTCATCTATCAGTTTATATTCATTTAATTCTCTTTCTGGGGCGGCATATGTCATAATTTTTAATTTGAGGATTTTCACTCATTATCTTTATTTACGCATTCATTTCTTTAAATTCTTCTTTGGCACATATTTTAAATATTTCATCATTGTTTGCTATATATATGTATTTAGCTTATTCATTATCTTTTCTTCGTTTTGGATATCAATTTTCTCAGAATCGAGTCTAGTCTCGCTGATTTATCATTGATTCCTGCATGCTTTATATCTTCATTATTCCTACTTGATATCAGTTTCTTCAGTATCGAATCTTGTTTCGCTGATTTATCACTATCTTTTATTTATATTTGATGATAGCTTCTTCTGGTTCGAATCTTGATTCGCCGAATTATCACTACATCCCACGTGGATTTCTTTACACCCAATTTTTGTTGTGCACTTTCTTCTCTTTCATTGGCCATTATTAATTATTTTATTTCCTCTTATATTTGACGTCATTTATAGATGTGCAATCCCAAATTTGAAGTTGCTCAGACTTTTGCCGAGATATACAGTTCTCTATTTCCTCTGTTAACTTTTACGGTTTAGACATGCCCCTTGTAATTACTAGCGATTTTCATCAATATTCATTGGTATCATATTCTTGAGTATGCTGGAGTTTAATTGTATTTTTGATAACGCGTCTTTGTTCGAATTCATTTTATCCTTTTTTATAGTATGTTAAAATCAAAATGGTATTTTTGTCATTGTTAAAAGTGATACTAATGGTTAGTTGCAATTATAAATTTTTAACCATATACATTGTAAAAATTGCTTTTCAGTTAGTGGTTTATTTAAAAATATTTTTAATTCAAAACTTAAATATAAAATTGTTGTAAAATTGTTTTTACACTATTTCTTAAAAATTAAATAAGTGGTCTTGATTGTTTTGCAAGTTCTATTTAGTGGAATGAACTGGTCATATCTAGAGTTGAAAACCATTTTGGTCCTGCTAGCTTGTCTAGAATGTCTGCTAGTTGAGTTAGTGGAAATTTGCCACTAATTATCTTGTTGTTCAGTTTTCTAAAGTCCATTACAAGTCTCTTTTTCTTTTTGATATTAGTGTTCTTTTTGGGAACCAAAAGGAGTGGAGCATTGTATGGGCTGACTGAAGGTTCAATGATGTTTTCATATAGCATTTTCTATACTTGTTCATTTACTATTTCTGTATGAGTTTGTGGTAGTCTATAATTTGTTTTTTTTTATATATACTGGTTTTTTGCCATAAAATTTATTTTATTTCTTAAAAATTAAGCTCAAGACTAATTTCATTTTAATCTGATTTTACAAAAAAAATTTTTTTTTTTTGTTGTTTACGTCCCCATTATAATTTTCAATCTATTTTTGCTTTTGCCGCAGTACGTTTTTGGGAAGTTGGAGTTATATTAATTTTATAATTTTTAGTTTTCTAATGCTTTTGTTTCGTTTCAATACAAATATGAATTATTACTAATACATAATATACTCGTAAGTAATTTTAGCAATAAACTGTTTATATTTTAAAGCAAACATCAAGTTGTTGATTAACATTATAAATCAATATCAAATTTTAATTTAATTACTCGTAGTAGTCGTACTTTAATATGATTGTTTGTTTTCTCTATTCTTCTTCCTTTTTCTCCAATTATTTTATCACTGCGTCTTGTTTTCTATCTTCGCCTTCTTTTCTATCTGTTGCTTTCTCTATATGCTTCTTTTTCTCCTTGACTTCTTCTTTGCTCTCTGCTTCGTCATTTTTCCAATTTTTGAGTCAAATTGGCTGCGTCAGTTGCTCCTTCTTTTTAATTTGTCGCCTCTTGTACTCTTCGATTGCGGGTCAAAGTTGATAATCTTTGATGGGACATAAGCTGGAAATGCAAGGTAGTTGGCACGTATTCTTACATATGCAGGAATATTCGTCCACCGTTTCTGGATAATTTTCAGGATCTTCTTCAGGCTATTCATTGATTGCAGGATCGGTTGCAGGATTATTGGCTGCCTTTCAGGTCCCGGGTCAGTTGCAGGAACGGTTGCAGGATTATTGGCTGCCTTTCAGGTCCCAGGTCAGTTGCAGGAACGGTTGCAGGATTATTGGCTGCATTTCAGGTCCCAGGTCAGTTGCAGGATCGCCATGTAGGGTAATATAAAGTTAAGCTGGCAGGATTGCCATGTAGGATATGTTGATTGTTGGTCACGCAGGATCGGCATTCAATTCATTTGCAGATTCTATACAATGCATAGATGCAAAAGAGCACTATAAAAAGAAATGCCTAACACGAAGCGGAAAGACGCCCTCAGTAAAGGTTTTGACCGGCAGAGTGTGCCGTTGGCCAAGCTATTGTTTGTGCTGTTCTAAGTCTTTCCTGACATAGAGCACGAGAGATAAAAGAATAAACTAATGCGAGTAGCAGGTTCAGTTGTCTTCAGATTAACTCTGGTTTATTTGGTGGCTCGCTGGCCCTTTTATATTATTTAATTCTTATTGTTTTCTTATTCTAACTAACATAAAATATATCTATCTTATTTCTACTAGTTACAAATCATATTCCCGAAATTTGTCTCAAGTATCGGATTACCGATATTATTCATTGACGAATCATCGTCTTTGTTTATATTAATAATTTTGAGTGCAAGTTCAGGGCTAAAGTCACTGCACTGTCTAATATGCATACGCTGCAATATAGGCAGCGTGTGTTATTGCACCACCAAAATGCTAGTCTAGCGTATTTGGGTATTGAGTGCAATTGCGCACGTTGCGCTATTGTCAGTTTGTTTGCATATGCGACTTGTTGCTGTGCTTATGACGATGTGTGGTCGTCAGTGTACACTTGTGTGGTGCACTACAAAAGTACCATCAAACTTCTGCAATTCCATTTTCTGCAAAATGGATTGTGCCACGTGTGACTGACCGTGTAAAGTTTGGATAGGTGTTGACTGTTCAATAGCCTCGTGGCATGTTTTGGTCAAGTCATCGATCATGTTGTTCAGCTCCCCGAGAGCTTCGCAATAAGCAGGCTCAGTTGACGTAAACCAATTACCATTGCGGAATATTTGTAACTCTGCTTTTTTATCATCATCTTCAGTCATGACGCTGCAGTATAGCGCGACCAACAGTTCTCTAACAAATTTCTTCACGCGCACAAATAGCCTTTGTTTGGCTGTTTTACGCTATTTGCAGAGAAATTTTGGATTAGTTCGCATAACGCGTCTTCTCTTGCTATTGGCATTCTTGCTCTTTATGCGAATATTGTTAATTTGATATAATTCGTAAGCAAATCTTTGCACCTTTCGCTCTAACCACATTTTTTTTTCACCACGCGAATAATTTTTTTTATATTTTATATTATATATTTTCAATTATTTAATGTCTATAGGCGAAGCAAAGGTTCCCCTCAGGGGATGCCAAATGTTAACGTGGGTAGGTAGGTAGGTAGAAGTCGCCGCCCAGTTTGCCAAAAGCACACTTGAGAACACATAATGGCCCATTATGATACCGCGGTGTGGCGCCGTTCAAGCACTGACTAAAAAGTTCCCACTTTGTTGAACCTGGCTATGCCCCTAATATTAATGGATTACAGCTCTGTCAGGCTTGTAAGAAATGGGGCACCAAAGGTGCGAATTCTTCTTCTGCTCAAGGATGGGCAGTGGCATAAGAGGTGGAAAACCGTCTCGTCCTCCTCCTCGGAGCTACAGCCTCGGCAAAATCATTTGAGGGTAGGCCCAGTCTTCCTGCGTGCTGTCCCATTATGCAGTGGCCGGTCAATACCGACACAGTTGTCGGCAGTGATACGCGATCAAGTCGAAGAAGTTGATTGGTTCTGTTTTTGTCCATTCTTGCCCAAGTTAGTCTAGCCGTGTGGCAGGATTCCTCGTTAGCCCAGGGTTTGTAGGCGTCCGCCAGATATTTCCGTTTGATTTCGAGCTTGGCTGTTGCCAGTGGAACGCCGATGTTTACGGAGAGGTGAATGTCGTCCATTAGCGTGCTGCCTTGGCAAGCTCGTCCGCCTTGCAGTTTCTCGGAATTTCTCTACGTCCGGGAACCCAGACTAGGTGCACGAGAGTAACTTGCGAGCTCATTTAAAGATATTCGACATTCATGAACTAGTCTTAATGTGGCCATGGAGCCAATGGCCGCCTGGCTGTCTGAGAAGATAGATATGTCAACTGCGCCGATATCACTACTTAGCATCCATTTGGCTGCGTGGTAAATGGCAATAACCTCAGCTTGAAAAACGCTGCAATGGTCTGGGATACGTAGGGAGATGAATAAGTCCAGCTTGTCGGAATAAATACCGCTGCCGACTCTACCTCCAAGCTTGGAACCGTCGGTGTAGATTTCGACTGTTTCACCGACGATTAGGTTTTTTGAAGTCCAGGCGTTTCTACTTGGAATAGTGAGGTCGAATTCCCTGTTCAACTCGGGGTAGACCGACATATAATCGATAAAGTTGGGGGCAGGTGGATCCTGATTCAGAATTGAAGCATGATCTGTCAGGGTTATGCGCCAGTGCGAAAGAGCGTTAAGTCTAATCGCTGTCAGCTTGGATTGTTGCTTACCCAGGATCCCCGAGGGGAGCCAATGCATCATGGCAAAAAGGGCTTTCGTAGGTGTGGTACGAAGAGCGCCAGTGATCAGTAGAGCAATGAATCTTCTGATTTTATCGAGGGGTTTGATATTGCAGGCCTTTTCGAGAGCTTGCCACCAGAAGACCGACCCGTATAACAGGTTGGGTTCAACGATGGCCGTGTTGAGCCATAGCACGACTCGAGGACGAAGTCCCCATCGTGCACCAACTGCTCTTTTACAGCAGTATACAGCGCATATTGCTTTACGTGCCCTCTCTGCTAGATTGGCTTTCCAATTAAGCTTTGGGTCGAGAATCAGGCCTAAGTACTTAACGTGTGTGCTTAAAGAGAGCGGAGTGCCGTTTAGAGTAGGCATTGTAAACCTTGGAATTTTGTACTTCCTAGTGAAAAGCGTAGTCTCGGTTTTGGATGGGTTAACACCAAGTTCGAATTCACGATTCCAGTTCCACACAATAGAGAGTGAATAGTTAAGTTTTTCGGAAAGTGTTTGGGGGAATTTGCCGGATGCCGCGATTGCTATGTCGTTCGCATAGGCTATCACTTTGCATCCAGTAGATTCCAATCTCACCAGTAGTGTGTTAACTGCCAGGTTCCAGAGGAGGGGTGATAAAACACCCCCTTGTGGCTTGCGCTTGTTAACCCCCTCCTGGATTGGGCACTGCCGATAGTGGAAGTGATGATTCTAGATTTTAGTAGAAGCTCTATAAATTTAAGAACGCCTGAATTCAGGTTAAGATTATAGAGTGCGGAAATGACAGCGTTGGGGCATACATTGTTGAATGCTCCCTCGACGTCCAGAAATATGGCAAGTGTAAATTCCTTGTACGATAAGGATTTGTCAACTTGAGAAATGAGAGAATGAAGTGCTGTTTCAACCGATTTGCCTTTAGAGTAAGCGTGTTGAGATACAGAGAGAAGAGAAGGGTTGATCGATGTCCTGATATGTAGGTCAAGAGCTCTTTCTAGAACCTTAAGAAGAAAGGATGTTAGACTTATGGGTCTGTAATCCTTAGGTTTGGTGTGCGAGGCCTTCCCAACTTTTGGTATGAAGACGACCCGAGCCGTGCGCCAGCGTAAGGGAATGTATTGCAATCTGAGGCTTGCATTATATATTTGTAGCAGCCATGGAAGGATAATCTCTTCCCCATTTTGGATATCGGCAGGAATGATGCCGTCCGGTCCGGGGGACTTGTATGGCTTAAAGGTTTGAATGGACCATTCAAGGTGACTTTTTGTCACTTGGAATGTGGGGAGGCTATCATGGGAAACCTGCTCCACCTGGTAGAGTGCTTGATCCGCTGAGGCTAAACTCTCTGGGAAGGGGGTGTCGAGTAAGATATCAAGGGTTTCGGCGCTTGAGTGAGTCCAGCTGCCATCTGGTTTTTGGATACAGTCAAGGGCTTTGTTAGAGGAGTGGAGAATTTTACGAAGACGGCTAGCCTCGGTCGTCGATTCAATGCTTTCGCAAAATTCCCTCGCCTAATAGCGTGTTTAAACTCTTTTTGTTTATTTTTGAAAGGGGCCCAATCAGTAGTAACTTTAGCTTTGTTGAAAGCATTCTACAAGCTTTGGGAAGACTTCCAATTTCCGAGTTCCACCACGGAGGTTTAGGTTTCCCCAGTGGTTCGGGAGTGATGCAAAAAATATGAGTGGCTTTTGTAAAAGCTGTGGTCAAATCCTCGACCACCCGATCAATGTTGCGACGGTTGTGGATAGTGGGGGAGTCGTCGGTAAGCATGACCCCAGTTGGAGCCGGAAAAGAGGCCAGTTCGTGTTTTTTCTATTGACTGGTTTAAGAGATTCTGCATTGCCTGTAGCCTCCCTCGAGTCAATGTCAAAGGTGATATAGCAGTGGTCCGAAAAGGAGCATTCCTGTGAAACGAACCAACTGCTTATCATAATGGAGTAGTTATCGCTGACGAGGGTGATGTCAAGCACTTCCTTCCTGACTTATGTAAGGAAGGTCGGCTCATGCCCCGGCTAGCAATGCCTAAGTTATTTGAAATGATAAAGTCGAAAAGACACTCACCTCGATCATTTGTGCCGGAGCTGCCCCATATTTCGTGATGGGCATTGGCATCGGCGCCGATAATTACCGGAATCTGTTTCTGGTGGGCTACCGCAACTATTTGCTTTAGTATGTCTGGTGGCGGAGAGTCGCCATAGTCATGAGCCATGTAGTTAGAGGAGATCCAGAAGGTCCGTGGACCCATTTCAATGACCATGGCAACATTGTCTTTGTCACTGAATCTAGGGAGTAAAAGAGCATTAACGCGGTTTTTTACCAGAATGCAGGATCTGGGTTTACCTTGTTCCTCAATATTTACCATACGATATCCGTATGCATTGAGCCCAGAAACCCGGTCACTTACGACCCAAGATTCTTGGACGAGAATGAGCTCCTCCCCTATATCTGAGAGGCGGAGAAGCAGGGCTGCCGAGGCAGTTTTCGAATGCTGAAGGATAATATGTAGTATCTTCAGCATTGTCTGGAAGAGTGATTATGGTGGAATTCAACACTTCCTCCTCGGACATTGGAGAGATATATCAACCAGCCGCATCCGTGTCCATGTGGTCGAAGAATTCTCCGACCAGTTCGGAAGTTGAGAAGCGGCTGCTTCTGGTTGTTGCGGAGCACGGTGTCACTACCCGGCGAAGGGGTGAGAGCCAGGCCCGAGCGGCTAGACTCATTGGCAGTGTCTTGTGGGACAGAACCAGCTAAGCCATATTTAATCACCCCCTCGCGGGAGTTGATGGGAACAAGGGATTGCTCGTTCAAAATGATGGTGACCTCACGTAAAGTCCTTTGGGGTCACCAACTTTCGCGACCTTCCAGCCATCGGTGGGAAGATCCGTATTGTTGAGCTTGAGGATCTTTAAGATTACCTCAGGCTCAGAGGGCTCGGCAGGAAGCTATGTTTTAGAGCGAGGGCGTTGGGGAGCCTGGTCCAAAGGTACCGCATTGAGTTTTGCACCCGGCCAGATCCTACCTACCCTATTGATCGCTACCTTATATAGATCCGCGGAGCGTTGGTCCGAGCAAGATAGGATCCTTACATGTCCTTGATACCACCCTGCGTCACGGCAGCTGGGTGAAGGACCAGGGTTGAGGGACATGACCTCAATTAAAATTGGTAACAGCGCCAGTTGGACTATTCTCCAATTGGCAGGAGTAATGTTCCCATCGGCACTGCTAGAGTCGACCACAGCCCATGTGAGGCTCTCTTTCACAATCTCACTAAGCGTTTTCGAGAGCTTAGGCTTGGGGGTAGCCAGCCTTGCGCGCTTAGGGATGCTTTGGCCCGGGCCTCTTGGGGTTACCGGCTGCTTGTGCAGTGGAGGAGTGGACACGCACTCAAGCTTGCCCTTGTCGTATTCTGACAGTTGAGAAGGTTCGGTAGCGTTGACCTTCGTCAAAATACGATAAGCCGCTCTGCGCGTCCTGTACGCCCTGGTACTCAGGTTAATGCTGGTAGGTCCACCTGAAGGAGGAGCGGTACTGGGAGCAGTTTCCATCGACTTGTGAGGCAATATCGAGGCGTTTGCTGAAGAGGGCTTTGGCGGAGCGACTGCTGCTGGTTTGTGAGTCAATACCTTAGCAGCCGCTGAAGAGCCTGGGGACAGCGAAGAGCTCTAGGGTGGCTTATTAGCCGAAACTGTGGTGCTTGTTGAAGGGGCAGTGCTTATGCTGCTTGTCTTCGAACCAAGGGCTGGGGTGTTGCTGGGGGCATTTGCCTAGCCAGGGTTTTGCGCGTCCCAGAGTGGATATGAGCGGAAATTTTGTTTGTGTTTGTGTTTTTATTTTTTGCTGTGTCCATGCAAGAAGGGTCCCCACTCAAAGCTGCTATCTCAGTCCGAACGTGTGGTCACTAAATATGGTCCCATGGTCATCTGTGCAAGCAGGGAGGCCATGCGAGGGTTGGCAAAAGCCCTTATGGGGTCAAGTGCTCAGAGTCAGACCAGTGCTAATCGGGAGTTCCATTCAACCGAACCCACACTACCGACTTAACGGTAACAGACGTCGAACATACTTTGAGGCCTGCCAGGGTTTTACCGGGACGGGGGCAGCTGCAACCTTAAACTGGAGCCGTTCACACTCAAGTTTCACCTTTGTGCTACCGTGGCAAAAAACAGCTAGGTCCAGAAAATTATAGCTACCACCCCAGGGCATTCAGAATAAGGACATTGGTCCAGAGAGGAATCCGGGGACGAAGGATGGGGTTCGTGCCAATTGGTGCTACTGAAGTCCCGTGCAAGAAAACAGCAGCACCTGGGGGAGTGTAGACCATTTAGCGTAAACCAGGGTGCACCGCGTGGAGGCGATTTACATCACAACCCCCGCCAAATGTTAAAGAGATGTAAAAACTGAAAATATATTTATAATCAAACTTTATTTATTTAAAGATCTGCGCACACCGTTCTCTTTCGTTCTCTGTTCCAACTACAACTCACTAAACTAACCTGACACTTCAAAATGTATGTCAAAAGGTTGTAAGGCCAGAGAAAGAATGATACAATTCAAAATGACATTTACACGGTATAAGAATTAGGCACAATTAATACAGGATAGAGGCTTGAGGATCCTTAGTACGTCGGAAAGTATAGTCTGGATCTGTGTCTTTGTCCAGACTATACTTTTGAAAAGTTTCGTTAAGATAGCTCTAATGGTGTACACCACAAACGGACAGACGGCCAGAAGGACCGATAAAATTAAAATTGCTTTGAAAGTGATTCTGATCATATCTGTATATACAGTTTGTCAAGAAAGTTTCGACAAGGTAAAAAATTCGTCAATTAGAGATTCTCGGAACATAATACTTCTTTATTGTTTTGACAAATTTGTTTAATTAATTTTACTTAATTAATGTATTTACTAATGAACAGTAACAACCAAAAAAACTAAAATTAAAATTTAGAAACAAAAAACATAACAAAAACTAAAGTAGTCAAACAATTTGATGTCAAGAAATCAGAAATCAGAACTTATGTATAAAAATGAAAGAAAAAAAGATTATTACTATAAAGGTTTAATATTTTGTATGGCCCCTTTTAGCATCTATAACGACTCCTCAAGGATTAAATGAACTTCTGCAAATGGTATTCGCTTGGGATTTTATTTCAATCCTCTTGTATTGCAGTTTTGAGCTCTGCTCCACCTTTTAGTTGTCTCTCGGCTGCCTCTTTTTTTAAAAGTTCCTACAAATTTTCAATGGAGTTCAAGTGTGGATTCTGGGCTGCCATATTAACACTTTTTTGAAATTATAAAGAACCCACATCCTTACCATATGCGCCTTATGTTTTGGGTCATTATCTTGGAAAAATTTGAATTGCGGACTGTTATCCAAATAACGCTTGAAAATATCCAAATATTGTTTTGCATCCATTTTATTCTCTATGAAATCTACTTCTCCTACTCCTTTTCTGGATATGCACCCCGATACCAGACAGAAAGTTTACCACATTTAAATATTGGAATAAATTATAATATATCGATTTTTCCAATGCGTTTAACAGTTATCGCCACACTCTATTAGGCCCACCATTATAGTAAAGCATGATTTTGGTCTTATCCCAAAATATTGCGTCATCACAATAATTATTCGGTTTGGCAAAGTACATCCTAGAGAAAGACAATCGCTTTGCAATGCATTGTGTTGAAAGCATTGGTTTTTTTCAAGCAAATCTTGACATATGCTGGTACTTTATCAAAAGCTGCCTTACTGTTTCGTAGGTGTAGTGTTTGCAAGCAAGGTAATAACTTGACTGAATTTATTGTACTTAGTAATAAACGAATAAAGTGACAAGTAGGTATGTTAGCTCAAAAGGTATGTTAACTTAAAAGGTATGTTAACTTAAAAGTATGTTAACTTAAAAGTATTAAAAAGGAAGATAATTTATAGTGTAAGTAATACAATTATTTCTTCAATATATATCATTTATCCACCCTTTTATTTTCGAAAGTCTTCTGCCTGGAAACGGTTGACAGGATTACGGCTCCGTTCGCTTCTGCGTAATGGTGTCGGATTAGACCGTTCGTCGCGAAGCTGTGTGGTTTCGGCAGAGATCGGCTCTTGCGGAGCTACCTCACCTTCGGTTGGTTGTGACAGCAGTCCTTGACGAATGTTGACTTGTGGGCGCTGAGGTGAGTCCACAGTATTACTTCGCCGAGGTTGTAGTTGGTTTTGGTGGCGTTTACAAAACCCGGAAGGAGTTTTTACAACATACATCATATTGCCAAGTAGTCTGTCAATTTCGCCTTTTATCCACTTAGGACCTCTCGAGTAGTTGCGTAGGAACACTGGTTGAGCAGGTGTGAACGGAGTGAACGAAGTGTTTGGAAGTTCCTGGGAATGGGTTGGAGTTAGCAATGATAAAGGCGTGCGCATCTGACGGCCATGCAATAGTTCGGCTGGAGATTTTCCTTCAGCGTTGGGAATTGCGCGATACGACGATAAATACTTAATTATAGCAGCATTTAAATTCAAGCCATCCTCCATATTTTTTCGCGTTGCTGTTTTAAACGTTCTAACGAAGCGTTCGGCGAGTCCGTTTGACGCTGGGTGGAATGGCGCTGTGGTTATGTGCTTTATGCCGTTTTCCGCACAAAATTGTTTGAAGTTGTCAGATGTTAACTGTGGTCCGTTGTCACTTACGATGGTTTCTGGCAAGCCTTCCATGGCAAATATTGCTGATAACGCCGAAATTGTATTGGCAGTCGTCGTACTGTTAAGTTGTGACACAAATGGATATTGTGAATGCGCATCTACACAATTAAGCCACATGTGGTTAAAGTTAGGTCCAGCAAAATCGATATGTATGCGTTCCCAAGGGCGTTGGGCCTCGGGCCAGCTATTGTATTGTTTCACTGGGCTCGAAGACGCAATTTTGCAGACCTCACAGTTAGCTGCGAGCTTCTCGATGTCCTTATCGATGTTATGCCACCAGCAATGGTTACGAGCTAGCTGCTTCATCTTGACTACGCCCCAATGGCCCTCGTGTAACAGGTTCAGAGTACGTTGACGTAATACGGCTGGTACGACTACTCGCGTCAAATAGCCCTGTAAGCAAATAAGGTCTTTAAAAATACTCAATGATAGTTTTCTATTGAAATAAGGTAAAATGTCGCTGTTTTCGATACCCAGATGGTTTGGCCAACCATTTTGAATAAAATCGGGCACTTTTCTGAGTGTAGCATCGTTTTTGGTGTGCTTGCGAATTAAATTTGCGTCGATAGGAGTATCGATGACATCTAAGTTGTAGCAGGCTTCATCTTGGTCGAACTTGGGGTCAGGACCCCAGGGCAGTCGCGATAATGCATCAGCATTTCCATGTTGTGCAGTTAGTTTATATCTTATATCAAATTGATAAGCCATTAAAATAATGGCCCAGCGTTGAAGACGGTGCGAAGTCATCGTAGGAAGATGCTTTTCCGGACTAAATATACTGACCAGTGGCTTGTGGTCAGTGATGAGAGTGAATTTGTGACCATACAAATATTGATGAAAGCGCTGAACTCCAAAGATTATTGCGAGACCCTCTTTCTCTATTTGGCTATATTTTGTTTGGTGCTGATCGAGCGTTTTCGAGGCAAATGCAATCGGTCTTTCAGTACCGTCAGGGTACACATGTGAGATAACAGCTCCGATTCCGAATGAAGATGCGTCAGTGGCTAGCAGAATCGGCAGATGTTCTTGAAAATGTGCAAGTTCTGTGGCTGTAATGATGTGCTCTTTCAAAATTTCGAATGCATGCTGCTGTTGGTGTCCCCACTCGAATTTGACATTTTTCCGCCGTAGTTTGTTGATCGGCGCAGCGATTTGTGAAAAGTTAGGTATAAACTGGTGGTCCTAAATAATCGATCTTTTCTTGCAAAAAGAAACATTTTTCTTTCTTGCACTTAATCCCGCTGGTTTGAAGACGCGAGAGCACTTTGTCGAGGCGTTCGATGTGCTGCTCGATGGTTGGCGCTGTAACAATAATGTCGTCCAAATAGTTGCCACACCCATCGATGCCTTGCAGAAGTTGCTCTAAAAATTTCTGAAAAATCGCAGGTGCACTTGCTATGCCGTAAGGTAAGCGCTGATATTGGAACAACCCCTGCGGAGTATTGACGACTAAAACTTTCTTTGATTCCTCGTCCAGATCCATCTGTAAATACGCATCTTTTAGATCAATTTTAGAGAAATGCTGGCCATAACGAATAGTATGTAACAAATTTTCGCGCGTTGGTAGGGGGTATCGTTCGATATCAATTTGCTTATTTATGGTTACCTTAAAATCTCCACATATTCGAATAGAGCCATTAGGCTTTGGCGCTAGAACGATAGGTGATGCCCACTCGCTGAATTGGAGCGGCTTCCAAATTCCAGCTTCCACTAATCGATCCGATTCAGTTTTGAATTTTTGCATTAGGGCGAAAGGAATTGGCCTGGATTTGAAGAATTTCGGTGACGCATCTGGCTTAAACTGAATGTTGACTTTAAAATTGTGGACTGTGCCCAGTGCCGGCTCAAAAAGTTCCTTATATTTTTCAAGTAGATTATTGGCAGGGTCGAGCCCTGTGTTTGTAACTGAACACACTTGTTGTATTTTAAAACTAAAAGCTTCAAAGAGGTCTGCACCAAAAAGATTGTTGCCAGAATCTACACACGCGACCACCAAAAGCACTGTTTGTTGTTTTATACCACACTTAACCTTTGCATAAAATTCACCACAAGTTTTAATTTTTTTATTTCCAAATCCAAACAGAGAGCGATGACAAGGATTAAGTGTTGGCTTATTTAGAATTCCGTAGGTTTCCAATGTAATAATCGAGACGGAGGCTCCCGAATCCATTTGGAATGTGATTAATTTATTATATATTTCCAAATCAACAAAGTTTTTTAAATTTTTTTTCTTCACTACCCTTGTAATGTTGTAGATCGTCTCAATTGCGCCAATGCTTGCGTTCACCTGCGTTTTATTTCTGTGGTTGTTGTGTTGTTGTTTGTTGGAACTGTTTTTTGACATACAGACGACTGCTATGTGTCCAACACGACTGCATTTAAAACAGACAGCGTTTTTAAATTTACAATCGTCGCGGGAGTGCGAGGAGCCACAACCAGAGCACGATTTGTACAGTGGTGTCTTATTCGGCTTTGAAGGCCGCGAGCGCGAATTGGACTGGAAATGTCGCACATTATGTTTAATCTCGTTGACAAAAGGTGCTAGATTATTTTCCGTTAAGCTACTCTCTTTTATAACATGTACTGCTTTTGTTGTTGCCTCGAATGATTCTGCAATTAGTAATACGTCATTTAATGTTGGCTGCACTTTTTGCAGCGCCGAAGATCGAACGGTTTCGTGTGGTGTATGTAAAATTAACATGTCACGTATCATCTCATCAACATATTGATGCTGGCATGATTCGGCATTGCACACGAACTTACTCTCATGAGCCAAGCCACGAAGATCGGGCACCCACTCTTTGTAGGTCTGCTTCGGCTTCATTATGCATTTATGAAAATTATACCTCGCCGCAACCACATGAACTTCTTTCTTGAAGTGCTCTGTCAATTTTCCCGTTAGTTCCGCATATTGTTGGTGTTGCAAATCGTTGCTGCCAAACAGCTTTTTTAGCAACTCAAACATATCGGCACCGACCCACGACAAAAAAAATTACTTAAGTTTTTCCGGCTTCGTTACTGCATACGCCGAAAAATGTTGATTCAACTGCTCCAAATAGGAATCCCAGTTTTGAAGCTCGTTATTGAATGTGTGGAATGATGGCACCATGGCAAACTCGCACGACGCGCCAGCTTGGTTTTTTAAAACCGTTTGCATCCACTGCTGTTGTTCCGAAAGCAATTTTTGCGAAAACTCTTGTTGCTGTTTCACAAGCAGTTTAAAAAATTCTTCCGTCGCCATTTTAATTCCGCACGTAGATTATTTGTTCCTCGTCGCCAATTGTAGTGTTTGCAAGCAAGGTAATAACTTGACTGAATTTATTGTACTTAGTAATAAACGAATAAAGTGACAAGTAGCTATGTTAGCTCAAAAGGTATGTTAACTTAAAAGTATTAAAAAGGCAGATAATTTATAGTGTAAGTAATACAATTATTTCTTCAATATATATCAGTAGGTAACCGCAATATCATATTCTTCTTTGAGTTAACTTGAAAGGGATCCCGTAGAAATCTGCGGATTTTCGACTACTTTCCTTACAAAAATGCTTTCTGCTCTATTTGATATTTTGTGCGCACGGAAGTGCGAAGGTTTTGGTACCAGACTATCCTTTTAAGCGATTTTAAATATTATAAATAGTTAGCTGGTTAAAGGAAACATCTCGGACAAATCTTGGACACTTTTGCGGATGCGGTGGTTATAGTAAACCAACTGAGTCATATCAAATGACGTTATTTTACCAGGCATTTTAAATTAACAATAATTTTGCCAAAATTGCTGCATTCGATTAGCAAAGAACAACTATTTTTGATTAATTTGCGTCTAAAATGCGGACAAAGCATAGTGAAACATCAATCTCATAACGGTAAATGGATTGTGCAGCTAAAATATTTCCAAGAGAATTGTAAAACTAATAATAATAATGATAATTACAACTTTCTTGGCAGCAAACTTTTCGACTATTTTTATTTTTGATCTGTTTTTTGTATCTTAATTTAAATTTTTCTTTCTTTTGTTACTGTTCATTAGTACATTGATTAAATAAAATGAATCAAAAAATGAAAACAATAAAGAAGATATTATGTAGGCTAGAAATCAAATTAACAATTTGTTACCTTGTCAAAACACATTCTTGACAAACTGTATATATCCATACCCACCACGCGTCCTTCTTTAAATTGCAACCCCTCTCAAAAGAACAAAATTAGTGTACCCTTTTTTCCTTTTTTAAAGTTAATAGATATAAATATATGTGCATTCCCCACCCCTTTAATAAGTCGCTAGTCAACAAGCTGAAATCTTCAAAAAACTGAAATCGAATACATTTCGTTTAGTGCATTAAACTTTAATTTTTGGGCTGCCCTTTGTTACTTAAATGAATGTGCTTCTTTGGCTTAGGGGTAAAGTCGTCGGACTTAGAATCAATGAGTATCGAGTTCGAATCCGCAGTGGAATAAACGTTTTTTATTTTCTTTGCTTTAATTTAAGCAATTGTTAATTTTATTTTTATATTATGGAATATTGGCTGTTACAATTTGAATACGATATACAAACTTCAGTTTTTGGTACCGTACAATAATTTATGAAACAGATCAAATATAATTTACAATTTAAAAATATATAAAAATTCTAAAATTCTATATATATATATATATATATATAATTTTTATAAAATTTCTTATATTGATTTGAAAAAATTGTATTCATATTTGTTAATGCAAAATTTTGTTTTGAATTTGTGTTTTGAATTTCCAGTACTTGAACTTCATGATGATTAAATGTAGATTCAAGATTTTAATCTGCATTTGTGTTTTTGAATTCTCAGTACTTGAATTGAGAATTCACGACGAAACAAAATTGAAGTTAATTTAACCTGACCTTCTAGTACTTGAACTAGAAAACCATGAAAAAAATGAGAATTCAATATTTGTTCTTTAGAGTTCTAATTGAACTGACTTTATTAAATCATTTCTTGCGTTTTTATATAAAATTAACATGCCCAAATCCATAACAAAACATGTAATCAGCAATACTGTAGTTCGATGCAAGTTGCAAAACATATTGGCTAGAGTAGCATATTATCATGAGATTAAAGCAGCAAAACAAAAATGTCTTATTTCCGTCTGCTTAATGTGCAAGAGAGTTTAAATTGTTGTTATGCAAAGTGCAACAAACTTTTGATATTATTGAATCAAAGAATAAATTACACAGAAATGAAAATTGCAGTATTAAGCATAACTGAAAAAATATCGAATATGTACATTAACATTCTCCCCCGCGTTGAACGAATGTTCAACATCAAGTCTACAAGTCCACGCAGAAGCTACGAGAATACCGCTCCGCTGATTGTGGTGGGGCGTCTGGAGTAGCTTCTGACACTGGGATTTCCCTTATTTGTGAGTTTGCTTGGGTAGCCGTTGATTGAGTTCCTCCACGCTGCTTCTCATGCTGATTGTGTCTGATGAATATCACTATGATGATGACAATACTTAAGACCAAGGCCGAATAATCCACTACAAAGCTATGATATTGATGGATTTGTATTTTTTTTGGAAGGTCGCTGATTTCGTGTGCTTAAAATTTCTTGCAGCCATGACAATTCCTTTAGTTGTGGTTCATAATCAATCTTTGTCTTGTCCAAGACTTTAAGTGATGCTGGATTTTTTATGTTTACATTGACACCGTGTCCAACTGATGTTTATAAAGTGCTTGTAAATGATGAATATCTGGTTGCTTGTTATAGTTAAGAGTTGATATTTTAATTCACATCCTACTGTCAGCTCGAGAAATCCGGACCTTTCCAGTGATATTTGTGGGACCTACTGCTGTTACATGGTGCCAATGATTTCTTTCATTGGTTGTGTCTACTTATGAGCTCCCCTATGCTCAAGTTTACAGTGGGATCTGGTTTCATTGTGGAGTCAACTGACCTCGCAAGCACAAATTTCTGATCCCTTGTTGTATATGGGTTGCTTGTTGGCACAAAGATATAATTCGTTTTCCATTCTGAAACAAGACTGTAGTTTTTCAATCGTGGTTGGAAAATACTTATCTCTATGTAAGTTAATCGCCAGAATTGTTTTAGATACTTTTATTGCTACAATAGTGTTGTTAATTCTTGTTGTAATTGGTATTAGTCGGTAAAAGTTAAAATGATTCAAACTGGCTAGCGACACAGTTATCTGAAAGACTGCATATTTCTCTGTTATTGCTGCCTTAACTTCCATTAACTTGTATATCTATAGGAGGACGCCTTGATAACCTGGTATTTGCATAGTTGTTGACAAATGTGCTGTGATTTTTAAGATTTCATAATTAAGCTGCTGTGGTGATAACAACTGAGGACTGATCTGTCTGTGATGAACATTTGTGAGAACGTTCGTGAGTGCTGCTTGTATACGTTAAACGTTTGATGTCATGAAGGAAAGTTGAAGAGCTATAGAGAGGAACATCTGGAGTGTATGTTCCTTCTTTCCAGTGGATGTTCCAGTTCATTATAAAGTATTGGTTTTTTGATGTCTGTCAGTCTTCTTTCAAGCCTTTCGTAAGATATTTGAGCGGAGGTTTGATCACTTTTGATGATGTTAATGGTTGAATCAATTACTGAGATTTTTTGTTTCATCATGCTTTTTAACTGTTGAGCGTTGTCATTGATGGCCGTTATTGTTTCTGACATCTGACGGGCGTATTCTGAGTCCGAAACTCCAAACAGCGAGCTAGCAACATTTTCTTCCAAATTAAGTACACCTCTTTTCTGACGATGGCTTGCTAACAAATTTATATCCAAGTCCAGCTCTGCGTTTGTGTGTTGAAACTGTGTGACTAGCTGATCGCATATTGTTGTTGGCTGTATTTCTTCGCACATGTGATACATAGCCGTGGCGCCATCCTTCAATAGTTGGATTTCAGTACGCAAAGGTTTGAGATCATAAGAAATAACCAGCTTCACTTGATCTGATGTGTTCAAAATGAATACCGACATTTGGATCAAATTTTGTAACCTTGATTGGTTCGCACAATACTATTGGCAGCATTAGCAATATCGCCAATAAAGTTATTAGGCTGAACTCTCGTGCCGTTGTTGTTCTTTTTGATGGCTCTTCGTTTATTTCGTCCTTGCGCTTTCTTGTAGTCGCCTCTTCGTTAGATTCTGCAACAGTGTGTCTGTCTATGGGTAGTGGAGCTGTTGCGAGTCAAGATACGACTACCTGCGAGTAGTTGACTCGCGACACAAACCCAAGTAGCCACTTCCTATCGACCAGTTGTAGCTATAGTTAATAACACATAACTATTTCGCACATACTTTTAGGAGCGCATTTATTTAGTATTTATTACTCATATGAACTTCACAGGTGTTACAATTACACAGTGCCACAAATGAGGGCTAAAATGCACCATTGGCATTTTGTGTGACCTAGCTCATCGCCATAATTTTTTGGTCAACACCTGTGTAATTGGAACACCGCGAAAGTGGAACACCTAAGTTGATCATCAAAATATGAAGTAAGCGAATATGTAACTAGAATTAAGACTATAAATAAGAGTGGTTTTTAAGAATAAAGACGATTTTTTGTATTTTCTAAAAGCGAAACGGTGGTGCTATGTTCTTTTTACGCCGCAGTTCGGCAAGTTTTAGAGTCAGTGACTATTTTACAGGTCCAGCTGCCGTCGGAGAACTGTCGTGCGCATTGCACCAGCTGGCGCCCAAAAAATATAACAGAGCAGGCCGGTGGATTACACGTTTATAAACTCCAGTTACCGTCTTAACCTAAGCAACTGCTCCATCTGGTCTCTTATAGACTTCTACTATTCGGCCAAGAGGCCACTGCATAAGAGGAACATTGTATTCCTTCATAATAACCATGTCGCCGAGTTTGATGTTATCTCTTTGTTTTGTCCATTTGTGTCTTTGTTTGAGCTCATTGAGATTTTCATTGGACCATCTCTTCCAGAAATTGTGTTTTAATTACGCCACCAATTTCCCTCTTGACAACAGTGATTGCTTCGTTGAGTCAGCTCTGCTATCTACTTGGGCGGTGAGTGCTTCTCCTATGAGAAGGTGACCTGGCGTTAGTGCTGTTAAATCCGAAGGATCAGATGATAGTGGCGTTAGTGGCCGGGAATTCAATATGACCTCTATTTCCACAATTACAGTTTCCAATTCTTCATACGTCAATGAAGCTGATGCGACACCTCTTAGTAGAAGATGTTTCGCAGATTTAACTGCTGCTTCCCACAGTCCTCCGAAATAAGGGGATCTGGGAGGAATAAAATGGAACTCTATACCTTTCTCACTGGATATTTTCTTGCTTGATGAATGCAGTGCTTACGATAGCTCTGTCAATTGGTTTCTTTCTCCGACGATGTTGGCGCTATCACTATACAGGTTTTGAAAGCGACCTCTTCGACTTATGAATCTTTTGAGGGCTCCAATAAACGCTTCTGTCGACAGATCCGTTACCAACTCCAGATGAACAGCTTTAGAGGCAAAGCAACAGAATACAGCTAAGTACGCTTTGGTTGGCTTTTTTCCTCGGACCTTATAATGCACCCACAAAGGTCCAGCGTAGTCAACACCAGTGTTAATGAATGGTCGAGCTGGTGTCAGTCTTGTAGCTGGCAGGTGTCCCATCATTTGTTGTGCGAATTGAGGGCGAGCTTTATTGCATCGGATATAATGCTGAACAGTTGATCGAGCTGTTGTTATTCCCTTTATTGACCAAAATCGTTGCCTTAAGGTTCCCAGCAAGGCTTGAGGACCACAGTGCTTGTTCTCCTCATGCACTTTAATGAAGAGTAACTTGACCAGCGGGTCGTTGTAGGGAACCAACATTTGGTGTTTAGCATCGAATGGTAGTGCAGCAGCTTCTAATCGTCCCCCCACTCGAAGAATGTTCATGTCATCTAAAAATGGTAATAAGCTGCTGATAGCACTGCTAATTTTGATTTCACTGTGTTGTTTCAGATTTTGGATTTCATCTTTGAAGTCACTTGCCTGAATGGTCTTGACGATGGCTGCTAATGCATGATCCTGTTCGACTGTTGTTAAAGTAATTGTTTTTACTCTAAACTTCCGTTTGTTCTTCGTGTTATTTATAAATGATTCTTTGAAGTGTGCCAAACGAGTTGCGATGGTTGATTTGATAAATCCATTCTCCATTTACTTGTATTGTGTTATCTGACCCAGTGAGCAATGAAATGGCTGTTTCCGTTTTCTTTTCGATGTCAGAAGGAATTTGCAGCTGTTTTGACCATACTGGGGGCCATAGCTCTGCCTGACGTGCAGAAACATTGGTCCTTTAAACCAGACTGCACTGTCAGCCTATGTCTTTGCTGAACATCCTCTTGACAGTAAATCTGCTGGATTTTCCTTTGAACTGACATGTCGCCATTGCTCGGGTAGAGTTAACATTTGAATTTTTGCTACTCTATTTACCACAAAAGTTTTGTATGCTGATAATTGTGCATTTATCCAATGAAATACAACCTCTGAATCGGTCCAAAAGAAGATTGGTTTATCCTCTATCTGACAATCTGTTTTTACCCGAGCTGCGAGTTGGGCACCTACTAGTGCGGCACAAAGTTCTAATCGAGGCAGAGTTTGTGTTTTTAATGGTGCAACACGGGTTTTGGCGCATAATAACCGCGTCATTGTCCTGCCATCTTTTAGCGTTGCTCGTAGGTATGCTGCCATGCCGAAGGCCTTTCGGAAGCATCAGTAAATATGTGTAGTTGTGTTGATGATGATAGTTCTCCCTTGAATATGTATCTAGCTATTCGGAGATTGTTTAAGTGGTTAAGATTTTCTCTGAATGCCGATCATGTAGCGTTGAGATCTGATGGTAGAGCCTCATCCCAGGATAACTTTATTTGCCATAGATGCTGTGTGAATATTTTTGCCTTAACGATTACCTGTGCTAGTAGTCTAATTGGGTCAAACCGTCGTGCTAGATCGGAGCTGACCGTTCGTTTAGTGATTGCACGCACAGGATCCAGCACAGAATACATCCACTTTCGGCAACCACAATAACCCCAGCGTTTTTATTGGGCCATTAGTGTCATTAGAAAAATCTAAATTCACTTCCTGGTCCCCTTGTGGAATATTTGTTAATAGTTGGGGATGATTTGCACACCATTTTCGCAAATTAAATCCATGTGTGCTTAGCATTTTCATCAGCTGTCATTGCATTTCTGTGGCTGTAGCCAGACTGTCTGATCCTCCAAGTCCATCATCCACATAAAAATTGTCATGTAATATTTTTGCTCCCAAAGGATGACTTATCATGTTTACTTTAGCGATTTGTTGCATACATTTATTTGCTAGGTACGGTGCTGCCTGTGTCCCAATCTTTCGTATTCTCTCATAAACTCCACATATTGTTTTCGCAGTTCCACGTTTCTCTGAAGTCGCTGTTCGAGACCAAGGAATCAATTATGATTCTCCCAAAGCTGTAGGATTTTTGAGAAAACATAGTTGTCTTCCGTCAGGGAGAAGTGGTTGATTAATTTTGCAGCTTCTCCTGTAACATTAGCCTTTAGATACCACATTTTTTGCACCGCTGCTAATGGCTGCTTGTCGATCATTTGGGAAAACAGATCGAAGAATTTTTGCGATTTCAAATAATCGCCGTTGAACTGTGGAATTGTTACCTTTGGGAGGTAAACTGAACTTCGCAATGTTTGCTCTTCTCTCGCGGCTGAAACACTGACTCTGGTACCTTGGCATTGATCTGCTCTTATAGAGAGATCAAGTAACTTGTGTTGTACCATTTCATCTAATTGATCGTAATCTGCTTGGTCAAAGCCGTCTGCTGCCGGATGTTCCAACTTTTCCCAAAGCTCGTCGTACACCAATACTATTTGGGTCCAAAGATGACTGATGCTGTTTATTTTTAATTTATAAAATTGCAATGGCTGGTTTTCTTGGAATGCTTCCAGATTTTCGAGCGCTCGCCTCAGCGTAGCTATGCGAACAGTCATCTTCTTCACTATGCCGTGTTGTAGAGAGGTTCTAGACGGCTCCCTCATGAACGATGTCCTTTGCGCTACATGAGGAGCTGATGTTGGTATGTCTTCAATTTGATGATTGGTGGGTTCTAGTATGGCCGGTAAGCTTGCTGCTGCCGATGGTGCTGACGCTTTTTCGCCTGGTATAGTCCCACCTTCCTCGATGGCCTGGATACATCGGCTCTGATAGGTATCGACTAACTTGCTGATTTGGTCGTAGTATCCGGATGTGAAATATTCATGGTCAGCCGGATGATTCGTTAATGCCTTTAATTTGCCATCTGTTTCATGGAAGTCCTCCCAGTACTGAGTCAATTGACGCAATTTCTCATTGTAATAGGAGGACCTTGTTTTTCTGTCGGCATCCTTGTTGAAGTTCCGAATAATTTGAATTTGTGTTTTGAATTTCCAGTACTTGAACTGGTAATTCACGATGATTAAATAATTCAAGAATTTAATCTGAATTTGAGGTTTTGAATTTTCAGTACTTGAACTGAAAATTCACGACGAAACATAATTGAAGTTAATTTAAACTGACCTTCTAGTACTTGAACTAGAAAACCACGAAGAAGAAATAATAATTCAATTATTGTTCTTTAGAGTTCTAATTTTGAACTGACTTTATTAAAGAATTGCTTGCGTTTTTATACAAAATTTACATGTTAAAATCAATACTATATAATACTAATAATGTACTCGTATATGATCAGCAATACTGTAGTTCGATGCACGCTGCACAACAATATGCTAGAGTAGCATATTATTATGAGACTAAAAGCAACAAACAAACGTGGCGAATTTGCGACTGCTTAATGTGCAAGAGAATTTAAACTGTTGTTATGCAAAGTGCAACGAACTTCTGTTATTATTGACGTAAAGAATAAATTGAACAGACATCAAAATTGCAATATTAAATGAAACTTAAAAATATCGAATTAAAATATATGTACATTTAACATTCTCCTCCACGTTGAACGAATGTTCAACAATCAAGTCTACAAGTCCACGCAGAAGCTACGAGAGTACCGCAGCGCTGATTGCGGGGGGGCGTCTGGAGTTGTCTCTGACAGTGGGATTTCCTCTAGTGGTTTGCTTGCGAAGCCGTTGATTGAGCTACTCCACACTGCTTCTCTCGCTGCTATATATATATATATATATATATATATATATATATATATATATATATATATATATATATATATATATATATATATATATATATATATATATATATATATATATATATATATATATATATATATATATATATATATATATATATATATATATATATATATATATATATATATATATATATATATATATATATATATATATATATATATATATATATATATATATATATATATATATATATATATATATATATATATATATATATATATATATATATATATATATATATATATATATATATATATATATATATATATATATATATATATATATATATATATATATATATATATATATATATATATATATATATATATATATATATATATATATATATATATATATATATATATATATATATATATATATATATATATATATATATATATATATATATATATATATATATATATATATATATATATATATATATATATATATATATATATATATATATATATATATATATATATATATATATATATATATATATATATATATATATATATATATATATATATATATATATATATATATATATATATATATATATATATATATATATATATATATATATATATATATATATATATATATATATATATATATATATATATATATATATATATATATATATATATATATATATATATATATATATATATATATATATATATATATATATATATATATATATATATATATATATATATATATATATATATATATATATATATATATATATATATATATATATATATATATATATATATATATATATATATATATATATATATATATATATATATATATATATATATATATATATATATCAAAAAATAAAGTATTCAAGTGATCAAAAAATAAAGTATTTATTTATTCATCAACAACTATCTTGTCCCCTTTAAAGTAATTCCCCTCAGATATAATACACTTATGCCAGCGTTTTTTTCAATCCTCGAAACACTTCTGAAACGCTTTTTTTGGTATCGCCAACAGCTCCTATTTCGATTTTTCTTTTATCTCCTCAATCGTAGCAAAACGCTTTGATTTCATCGGTGTCTTCAGTTTTGGAAAGAGGAAAAAGTCAGCGGTGGCCAAGTCCGGTGAATACGGTGGTTGAGGCATGATAACGGTTTTGTGTTTGGCCAAAAACAGCTCCTGAGCGATGTCCATGCGTCGTTGTTTTTGCTCAAAATTTAGCAATTTTGGAACAATCTTCGTTTCATGCCTAAAATATCAGTAAAAATTGCTTGGCATGAGCCGAACGATATATCAACATCATCAGCAACCTCTCTGATAGTGATTCGACGATTATCCAAAATCATTTTCTTCACTGCGTCAATGTTTTCATCGGTTGTTGAGGTGCTCGGGCGACCAGGACGAGCATCGTCATTGACATCTTCTCGGCCTTCCTTAAACCGGTTATACCACAATTGAACTTGTGGTCTGCTCATAGTAGACTCGCCAAAGGCCACAGTCAACATTTCCAATGTCCTTGCGCATTTAATTTCATTTTTTACACAAAACTGAATACAGTTTCTTTGATCCATTTTTTTCGAATAGTACAAAATCGAAGAGCACACCAAAACACGACTAACCTTTTTATCTGTCAAAAACAAACTGACAATCCAAAATGGTTGGTATTGCCAACATATATAACAGACATGTGTACCAACATAAAAAAAAAATGCGGACATCGAACATACGTATCTCACGAAAAGATGAAAATAATGGTTATCTTTTGATCACACCTCGTAAGTACGCCTTGGTTGACTGCTTTTCGCGGACCTTATAATGCACCCATAAAGGTCCAGCGTAGTCAACACCAGTGTTAATGTATGGTCGAGCTGGTGTCACTCTTGTAGCTGACAGGTGTTTGTTGTACCAATTGAGGGTCAGCTTTATTGCATCGGATACAATGCTGACCGGTTAATCGAGCTGTTGTTTTTCCCTTTATTGGCCAAAAATATTGCTTGTGTTATCTTATCCAATGAGCAATGAAATTGCTGTACCCTTTTTCTTTTCGATGTCAGAGGGAATTTGCAGCTGTTTTGGACATACTTGAGGCCATAGGTCTTGTCTGGCGTGCAGAAAAATTGGTCGTTGAAACCAAAATGCTCTGTCAGTGGCTTTGCTGAACATCCTCTTGATAGTAAGTCCGCTGGATTTTCCTTTGAACTAACATGTCGCCATTGATCTCGTAGGGTTAACATTTTAATTTTTACTATTCTATTTGCCCCAAAAGTTTTGAATGCTGATGATTGTGCATTTACACAATGAAGCACAACCTATGAATCGGTCCAAAAGAAGATTGGTTTATCCTCTATCTGTAAATCCGTTTTTAGCCGAGCTGCGAGTTGGGCACCTACTAGTGCAGCACAAAGTTCTAATCCAGGCAGAGTTTGTATTTTTAATCGTGCAACACGGGTTTTGGCGCATAATAACTGCGTCGCTATACTGCCATCCTTTAGCGTTGCTCGTATGCATGCTGCCGCGCCGAAGGCCCTTTCGGAAGCATCAGTAAAGATTTGTAGTTATGTTGTGGACTATCAGACCTCCGTTGAGTATGTGTCGTGCTATTCGGAGATTGTTTAAGTGGTTAAGATGTTCTCTGAATGCTGTCCACGTGGCGTTGAGATTTGATGGTAAAGCCTCATCCCAGGATACCTTTATTTGCCATAGATGCTGTGTGAATATTTTTGCCTTAACGATTACCTGTGCTAGTAGTCTAATTGGATCAAACAGTCGTGCTAGATCGGAGCTGACCGTTCGTTTAGTGATTGCCCGCACAGGATCCAGCTTTTATCTGACACAGAATACATCAACCTTCGGCAACCACAACTTCCTCAGCGTTTTTGTTGGGTCATTAATGTCATTAGAGATATCTAAATTCACTCCCTCGCCACCTTGTGGAATATTTGTTAATAGTTGGGGATGCACACCATTTTCGTAAATCAAATCCATATGTGCTTAGCATTTTTATCAGCTGTCGTTGCATTTCTATGGCTGTAGCCAGAGAGTCTGATCCTCAAAGTCCATCATCCTCATCAAAATTATCATGTTACATTGTAGCTCCCAAATTATGACTTATGTTGTTGTGTGCGATTTGTTGCAAACATTTGGTCGCTAGGTACGGTGCTGACCGTGTTCCATATGTAACGGTGTTTAGTTGATAGTACCCAATGTTTGCTGTTGGATCCTGACTTGATATCGTCGATCTTCTGGATGTATTTTGATCTGCCGATACATATTTTCGATAGCGGTCGTAAAGACAAAGCGTGGCAATCGAAAGCATAGCAGTATTGAATAAGTTCACTTTGAACTGTGGACCCGGTATACATTATGTCGTTCAATGAATATTCTGCCATGCTTTTGGCAAAGTGTGTTTCGCATTGTTATTTTGCTGGTGACATGCTCTTACCAACTGTTTCGACTTCATCCATCTTCCATAATTTTTCAATTGCCTCGACTAGTGGACCATCCCTGCTTTCGGTATCTGTTTTCATCCCGAATACTGCACATGTCAATGATTCCGCCGATGGTTCAGAAGCTCCAAATTTTCCGCTCACAATTCAACCAAGTGAGGTGTTTTGGAGAATCGGGCATCATATTTTTCATTCATCATCTTTATATAGCCAGGTGCCAAGAGACTCAGGTAAAATTCGGCACCCAGCTAGACGTCAATTTTGATTTGCTTTCAAAATTTTGGATCTGCCAACTGTATGTTGACCGGGATTTTCCAATTGGAAGTATCAAATTGATTACTTGGTTGAGCGGAAATAATGTTTTGAAGTACAAATGTTTCCAATATAGTTGGGAAACTGCCACTAGTGAACTGCCACTTGGATCTTGACATTAATCCTCTGAGTAACCATCTTTTGCGCATCGCCAATTCCCTCAATGCACACGGAAGCTTTGGTTGGAGATATGGATAATCTCTTCATGAGACGTTCTGAGACGATGTTAACTTGAGAACTGGAATTCAAAATTGCTCTAAATTTCCCTAAATTCTTATCCTTGCTGTTGCCAGTAGTACGTATCCTTGAATTGACACGTTTCTTACTGCTGCTGATGAAACTGTTGCATTTGGAATGGGATTTATTGCTTCGTTGGCTGATTGCCTTGCTTCTGATTACGGCATTTTTGGAACTAGTTGTTTTTCATTTCCAATATGTAACAACTTATTGTATTTTTTATCACATTTGCTGCAACATCTCGACTTGCAATTGTTTGAATTGTGAACAATTGAGACACAGTCGTTGCTTTTTTACCCACAACTGGCGTTCTGTAATTGACAACTGTGGAAATTTCTTGCAGTAATACAATGAATGACTACCATTGTCATATAATTTGCAGCTATTGCTCTTGGTCGACGTTGCAATGGAGGACACAACTCTGTTGGGTGTTTCTGCCATTGCAGCTTTCTCCTTAGGTGAAGGTACGGCTTATAGAGGGGCATCAGGAAACATTCCCGGACGTGAAGATATATATAGAGGAAGGAATAGTTTTCAAGCATACATATTTTAAGGGTGAAGAGTATGGTGAATCCGGTTGGAAGTTATGGTCACCGGATGCCTTAACATCAACCTTAATAACACACTCTCATTGAGCAAAAACTGCAGCACATGGTGGGATAACCGACTGAGAGCACGGTATTACTAACCAGGCATGGTGGTGCAGGTGAGGAATCATGTGAGGAGGTGTAGAGTGTGCAAGAGTGTGAAACTTAGAGTAGTAACCAGTCCCAGCGACCAGTTATGGGAAGGGAAGTGAAAACGGAAAGACTTCTCCAGAGGTTGTACATTCCACAAATTCGGAGTGCCGGAGGTAATTTTCTCCGACAATTTAAGGCAGTTCACTGGGTAGAGTTCAAAAATTGGATTGAAGGATATAAAAAACAGCATAAGAGAACTGCAGTGTATTCGCCCCAGGTCACCGCTTCCGAAAGGGTCAACTAGTCCGTACTGAACACTATTAGAGCGTACTTGGAGAACGATCATTGGTACTGGGATAAGAACCTCTCTGAAATCGAGGATGCATTGAGAGGTTCTCTACACTCAGTAACGGAGGTGTCGCCTTATTTTGCCCTATTTGGACAAAATATGTTCACCAGCGGCTTTAACTATAAGTTGGCGCGGAAGCTAGGAGCGTTAAAGGAAGCAGAAATAAACGGCCTACCGCGAGAGGACTGAATACGGCTAATTCGCGATAAGGTACAGAAAAAGTTGCATGCAGCATACGAAAAAGGAGCGCGGCAATATAACAAGCGAGCTAGACGAATTAGTTTTACTCCGGGCCAGGAAGAATATAGACGCAATTTTACATTGAGGGATTTTTCGCGGATTGTGAATGTAAAGTTTGCAGAAAATTTGTAAAGTGGCGAGTGGTGAAGGCCCTGTGGAATAGTCTATACCTATTAGAGGATTTGCAAGGGAAACAGGCAGGTGTTTTCCATGCGAAGGACATAAAACAATAGTAAGAAAGAATCACTTATGGTTGTTGAGAGCCGCTGCGCTGGAGCGAAGGCCGAAGCACCAGAAAATAAGCAGCTGGGTTGAAGCTAAGGAATCTGAAAAGTTAAGGGGTTATTAGTTGCTTTATTAGATAAAGAAAAAAATCTATTCCTGCTTACAGTCACCAACTGCTACTAGACGAGTAAAGTTGTGTTTATATTGAGCTCAGTTGTTGTAAACATTAATTGACTCTATATTTTGTTGTTATTATTTTATTAAACAATTATCCTAAGCGTGAGTACACATCTGGAAGTAATTAAAAGGGAATAATAGGTTGGCCCTATTATCTACTAGTCCCCAACTTAAACGAAAAGAACCAACAGCTATTAAAGATGTATTTCCCAATCGTAAAAGAAAATCCAAAATACCTAGTGGTAAGTGCAATTGATTCCAGCAAACTATTAAACAAATTCTCTTGTTTTCACAAATACCTGAATGCTTCGAAAGGTACGATATACGCTCCATGCTTGAACAATGTCCCAAAGAGTGAGATTATTCAAAATCTAAAAGAACAGGGTGTTGCGACGGTTTGTAAGTTTCTTAAATATGTTGATGGTAAAACGATCTCTAGCGGGGTAGTTCTCCTAACATTTGATTTATATCACTTAACAGAAAAATTTTGGATTGCATGGTATACAACCAGGGTTAGACCATACTACTCAAACCCCATCAGATGTAGAAATTGTCAAATTCTCGGACACACAACAAAACGCTGCAAAAAGACCTCTATGGGATGTGACACGTGTGCACTTCCACCTCATTCTCCTTTACCTTGCTCTCGCATTCGTTGCGTAAATTGTACAGGTAGCCACTCCGCTTCCAGCAAGTTATGTCCAAAGTTCGTGCAAATGAAACAAATAATAACCATTCAAACCGACAACAAGTGCTCCATTCGCGAAGCAATAAATATACATAAAATGCATCTTCCTCCCTCCCTTAATGACTCCTCTCCTTTATACACCAATATACTAAAAGACACTTCCAACAAAGCCACATACAACAACAACAACAAAACTACTAAAACCGAAAAAGAAAATTCTAAAAACAACAATTTTTAAGCTGAACTTAAAACAGAAGAAAATGATTCCAACAACAAAACACAAACAAATATATCAAACACATTAAATTTAATAAATACTTTGCCAGAAACAATTGTAGTCGATGACTCTATACCAAATTCTAAAATAAATAACCTTTCGCAACTAAACACCTCATATTCACTCTTTACTTCCTTAGGTAATCAAATAATATAACAGAATATGGAAATATTACAGTGGAACCTAAATGGTCTCTTTAATAATTACTCTGATCTAAATATCCTCATCAAAGAATTTTCTCCTGAAATTATAGCTTTGCAAGAGACTCACCTTCCTGCAAATAGGATAGCCTTCACACCCCACAAATATATTCGTTACTTTCACAACAAACACTACGTGTGAGCCAAACATCGCTCTTTTTGGAAAAAAAAAATCCCTAATCCATAAACAAATTCCCATCTCGACCAATATTTCATCCTTAGCAATTGAAATAGATATTGGCTTTAAGATCATCACATACTACATCCCTGCGCACTAAAGATTCAATCATAGAAACCTACTTAATATCGTTAATGTTTTTTCTAATCCAGTTGTTTGTACCTGCTCCAACGCAAAAGTCCAATCAGCAATTCCCATTACCAATGCCTACTCTTGAACGCTGAATAAGCAGTACACCCGACGAACGGATATACAGCGTGTGAAGCCTCATTAGCATTTCCTTACATGTGCGGTCTAAAGTATTAATTTGCCCTAAGTATGCACAAACGCTGGTGCCTTGCATATAATTGCAGACACCACAAATATATTTAATTCTGTAGAATAAGCAATATTATAATATAAGTTCAATCAATTAATAAATAAAAATTGAGATATGCTTTTGAAGTCAAACATTCAACAGTGTTTTCCGTTGTCGCCATTATCAACCACAAGGTTAATTCAAGAATACTACTTGATTAGCCACACCACTCTTTCGGTACTGTACCCAAAGAGACATCAGACTTCAGTATTGCACTTGAAGTAATCATCACGATCCTTCGGTATTGCACCCAAGGAATCGGCAACCGATTAGTAAACCATTTAATCGGTATATAGACATTTTGGAGGCCCCGCTGAAATTCTGAAGGAAGACAACCAGAAGTACATCAAGAAGGATAGCTAGTGATATCATAACTCAGCACACAGAGTTTAAACGTTAAATCACCTTTAATATTCAGCATGGCGCATCACCAAGAAGCATTTGAGCAGTTGGACAAGTTGACCAGGGCACAGAATGAAGTGGGCTCGACAATAGAGCAAATGGTAAGCAACTTTAAGAAGGATCCACAAGACCGTAAAACCATCGAATATGCCAGTAAACGCATGAAGACTCTGAAGGAGGCATGGTCTACGTTCGAACATCAACATCATCTCGTACTCGAGCTAGACGAAGTTAATCATGAGTACTTCAAACAGGATTATAGAGGCAACGTAGCAAACCTCTACGACTGGTTGTTCACCAAATTACAGCACATCATCAATGAGGATGGAGAGAAGCGTAAAACGCCAGTGCAACTTGAAGTTCCCTTCCACGTCCATCAAGGAGGTTCTAACAGCAAGGACAGCACACCGCGAACCAGCCATCAGGAAGGCGATGGACTCATAGCCTTAGTACGGCAGCAAAAGGCGATGGTGCGTGCAATTTCTCGAGTCATTGGGGATGTGCACTCGGAAACTGATCAGTCACATCCACCAGTGTATGATATCAAAACAAAACTATTGATACGTTACCACGATAATCTGGTGCAAAATAACAAATGGATATGGCAACGAACAAACCTGGCGGAAATTGATGGTTATGATGCGGACAAATTCTACGAGATCGAAGATGCGCTTCAAAACGTACTCATTAAGTTACGACAACATATTCCAGTCAGTACACCGAGCAACTCCACGCCAATCCACACCATACCACAGGCATTAAATGTGCATTTGCCTAAAGTTACCTTGCCAGTTTTTGACGGTAGCTATTCAACGTGGATACCATTTCGCGATTTGTATGTTAAGATGATACATACTCAGCCAATAAGCAACACACAAAAAATGTTTTACTTGGCTGCCAACGTAACCGGAGAAGCTAAAGCACTCATCGGTCACATGCCAGCATGCGAGGAAAACTATGACGCAGCCTGGCAAATCTTGTGCGATAGGTTTAACAATAAACGCAAATTGGTTAAAACTATCTTTAGCAAGCTGTTTAATATAAAGAATGCTAGCAGTGAAATGGGCTCAATGCTTCAAACGTTACACGATGCAGCCAAGGAATGCATTTACGCGTTAAAAAGCCAAGAAGTTCCCGTAGATAGCTTCCACACAATTTTGGAGTATCTTTTATTGCAGAAATTAGATAAAACGTCAAGATCCGAGTATGGACTGACGCTAGATCAGCCTCAGGAGTTCCAACCCATTGACCGCCTATTGAAATTCTTAGAAAAACGTTTTCAATCATGTAAGACCGAGAACCACAACACAAAATTATCAACAATAAATCGACAAACGCGAATTATCATTCAACGCTATTCTCAGCAACCAAGGCCGCAACGGGCTGCCTCGTATGCAAAGGCAATCACCAACTTTTTGCATGCGCACAATTCTTGGCGAAAACGCCGCATCAGCGTTTTGATATAATTAAACAACACAAGTTATGTGCGAATTGTATGAAAAATTGTCATACATCGAAAACTTGTTCAATGAGAGAATGCACCAAATGCGACAAGAAGCACAACTCATTAGTGCATTTTGATCAACAGCTACCTAAGGGCCCATCCAATAACTCGGGTCAACCCAGTCAAGGTTCATCTCAGACACTTACAACATTCGTAAGTAAGCCTACCGTGGAGTTACATAGCTATACAGGTGCCATAGAAAAACCACTCACCACTTCATTAGAGTCCCCGGTCAAACTTGCGGGCGTCAAACATGTGCTGTTGAGCACTGTCGCCTTAAAAGTCAATGACTTCCGTGGCAATGAATTTCAATGCCGTGCACTTTTGGACGGCGGATCGCAGACAAACTACATTACGGACAGGTTGGCAAAGAAGCTCGGATTACCAACACAATACAATCCGCAGTACTTTGATGGAATTGGGGAAATTCAACAACGCGCTATTCACCGGGCCAACATTAAATTTGAGTCACGATATACTAGTTACTCAACCCGAATTGAAGTTGTCATACTGCCAAAAATTACACATCTACTGCCAACACAGAGTTTCGATGTGACAACCTGGCCTATTCCTAAAAATATTCAATTGGCTGATCCGGAGTTTAATCAATCAGGTCCAATTGACATTCTTATAGGCAACAAATGTTATCTGGAATTGCTAGTAGTCGGCCAAATCAAATTGGAAACCGGACTCCCCATATTGCAAAACACCGTGTTCGGATGGGTGCTTGGTGGACACATCACAATTCCATCAACAGCTGAGACTATGTTCTGCGGTATTGGAGTTACCAATGAAGATGAATCATTAATCAGCAACAGCTCAAGCATTTCTGGCAGCTAGAAGAATTTGACACCAACAGCCCGCCGCTAACAGCGATAGAAAGAACTAGCGAAGCATTTTTCAACCAAACTGTGTGTCGAGCAGCGAACGGACAGTTCGTTGTGCGCTTGCCTTTCGTTGATAACGCAAGCCCTCTTGGAGACTCGAAAGCTATCGCATTACAACGCTTTTACGCCATCGAACGTAAATTGCAAAGAAACCCCTCATCAAAATGCAGTATGCGGCCTTCATGGAGGAATACCTGCGGCTAGGTCACATGGAAGAAGTTAGCGGTAGCATAAACCAACCCCACTACTTCTTACCTCACCATGCGTTCTGAAGCCAGACAGCACCACCACAAAGTTGCGTGTCGTTTTCGACGCATCAATGAAGACGTCAGCAAATGTATCATTGAACAATGTGCTACTACCAGGTCCAAAACTTCAAGAAGACTTATTTGCGGTTCTTTTGAGATTTCGAGTACGCAGATAATTTTTCACAGTAGATATCGAGAAAATGTACAGACAAATCAACGTGAACGCAGCTGACCGCAAGCATCAACTAGTCTTGTGGAGGAACACGCCAAGCGAACCTCTGAAAAGTTACCAATTAAACACAGTGACTTATGGAGTCACATCGGCACCATATTTGGCGATAAAATGTCTACGCATATTAGCCAAGGAACATAGCACACAATATCCGCACGGCTCCAGATGCTTCCAACGAGATTTCTATGTGGACGACGTTATGAGTGGAGCCGATACGTTAGCAGAAGCCTTGCTCGTACAGGAGGAATTGAACTCCCTCACCAAGTCAGCAGGTTTTAAGTTAAGGAAGTGGTGTGCGAGTAATAAAACACTGTTAACCAACATCAACGCAGAGGATCGAGCAATTCAATTGAATTTTGACAACGATAATTTTACCATCACAACACTTGGTTTAACGTGGCAACCTGGAACTGATTACTTTCTAATAAGGACCAAATGGAGCACAACAGCCAAAATAACGAAACGCCAAGTACTGTCGGACATCGCGCATATCTTCGACCCATTAGGTTTTGTGTCACCAGTTGTCTCATGTGCAAAAATATTCATGAAATCGCTATGGCATCTAAAATTAAGCTGGGACGAAGCACTATCTATGGACTAGCATACCTTCTGGAGCCAGTTTTGTGAAAACATCGAGGAACTTGAGAGGTTACAAATCCCACGCTACGTTTTCAAACAAGAAGCGACAATGTGCATCAGAGAAAATTACACGATTTTGTCGATGCATCCGAGCTGGCATATGGAGCTGTTATTTAGGCTGTTAGGTTATATATCTCTCAAAGACTACACCACCAAAACGGCTGGAGCTCTGTGCTGCACGGTTAGCAGTCCAGTTATTGGGCAGGGTCTACAATGGACAGGCGAATGCTTTCTGATTCTGAAGTGACGCTAGCCTGGATCGCTGCCAGTTCGTCTTCCTATCACACCTTTGTGGCAAATCGAGTGGAAGCTATACAAGAAGTAAGGGTGAAGCAACAATGGCGTCACGTACCTACAGACAAAAACGCGACAGACTTGATCTCACGAGGCATCAACCCGGGTCAATTCAAACAACAAGGCATGTGGTTTTATGGACCACTGTTTCTACACGGACCACCGTCATCGTGGCCAGCGGCATCAGCCAATTCTACCACAGAATTAGAGAAGAGACAGGTATGTCTTACTACGTCACAGATTCCGTCGTTTACTTCAACAATTGACCATCGAAATTCATGGACACATCTTCAAAGAGTCACCGCATATGCACTTCGATTCATTAAAAATTGTCGTAATGTGCCAGTTCAAAAATCCATCGACCTCGACGCAGAAGAAATTAAAGGTGCTACTCAGACTATAATCAAGGACCTGCAGAGACAAGCATTCAATCCTGAATATAAACTTCTTAAGCACAACAAACCAGTTAGAGGACGACTAGCAAATTCTGCCCTACCACATGAAGCAAAATACCAAACCCTATTGCAATATCGGAGTGATATCACTAAAATATTGATGACACACCACATTGATAACAAGAATGTTGGCCCAGCCGCTGTAGTAGCAGCGACACCGGAAGCTTATTGGCCGGTTAATGCGAAAACAATAGCCAGATCAATCGTGAAAAATTGTGTATCTTGCGCCAAAGCTATGCCGAAACCATTGCAGCAACTCATGGGACAGTTACTTGCATCACGGGTTCAACCAAATTAACCTTTCCCTCACGCCGGAGTCGATTTTTGTGGTCCATTTAAATTTCATTACAATCAAAGGGGAAAGACGCCACAAAAGTGTTATGTTGGCGATATTTTGTTGCTTTTCCACTAAGGCCGTACACATTGAAGTGGTAAGCAACCTTACGACCAACGCCTTTATCGGAGCTTTGAAGAGGTTTGTGAGCCGAAGAGGGAACTGCCGGCATCTTCATTGTGACAACGGGACGAATTTCGTAGGAGCACGAAAACAATTGAGACAGATTGCGGACATCATCCACAACTTAGATACCAAATCACAGCTGATGAAATTCTGCGCGCACAAGGGAATCGAGTTTCATTTCGCACCTGCTAGATCGCCACATTTTGGCGGCTTACGGTTAAATCGGCAAAGAATCTATTTTACAAAAGTTTTTCCAATACCCGATTAACATACGAAGAGTTAGAGACAATTATGGTTGAAATTGAAGCCATTCTTAAATCGCGGCCGCTGACTCCTATGTCAGATGACCCACACGATTACGCAGCATTAACTCCAGGTCATTTTTTAACAGGTGCACCATTGACAAGTGTTGTCGACCAGCCCACTGAGAATCTGAACATAAATTTACTGAAGCAATGGGACTTAGTCACAATGATTTTGGAGTAGGTGGAGTAAGGAGTATCTAAAGCAACTCCAGCATCGCTACAAATGGAAGACCATGTGTCATAATTTACAGCCTGGTACAATGGTATTAATGAAGGAGGATAACAGGAATTTTGGAGTCGGTGGAGTAAGGAGTATCTAAACCAACTCCAGCATCGCTACAAATGCGTCATAATTTACAGCCTGGTACAATGGTATTAATGAAGGAGGATAGCTTGCCAAATGGCGGCTTGGTCGAGTAACTCAAACATTTCCTG
The DNA here is from genome assembly GCA_920105625.2 of Clusia tigrina. Lineage (NCBI taxonomy): Eukaryota > Metazoa > Arthropoda > Insecta > Diptera > Clusiidae > Clusia > Clusia tigrina. Next base: position 142,274,671 of record OV050032.1, read on the forward strand.
GTGCTGACGGCCTAGTGCGAGTAGCGGAATTTCGAACTTTTACAGGCCTCACCAGAAGAGGCCTCCATTTACTCGCGCCATTAACCATGTCTACCGAAAGTAATCCAGTAGAACAACCTGATAAGCAGCCAGCTCCAGTAGAAGCAGCCACAAATGTCAACGACGGCATAAGTCATACACCAGCTAAGCGAAGACGATCTGTGTCACCCTCGTCAGTATTGTTGATATGCATATGCTTTCTAATTGCTCTAGTAGCAGGTGATGACCCCATTACAAAGGTGCCTTTCAGAAGTCAAACAGGACTCTTTTTCGAAAAAATGAGTCTGACTTATTTAACAACAACAGATTGGAATATAGTTGTGTATTACAATATGTCCGAATACTGGCTTGAGCGCAACAACATAATGCAAGGAATAACAACAATGCAGCGAGCGTGTTCACGTATCCAAAGCGGTACAATTAATTGTGAGAAAACTGTGGACCAGTTACGTACTAAATGGCAGCTAATCCAACAAGATGATGAGTACTTACAATACGACGAACAAATCCATCGTAAATGGCGAGACGCTCCATTGGCAATGGTTGGAAGCTTGTCTAATGCGTTGTTTGGAATTTTGGACTCCAACTATGCTAAAGAAATGTCTGCAACGATAAACGGAATATCCCACAACGAAGAACATCTTCTGCAACTAATTCGAAACCAAAGATTGGTAATTGACTCCACTAGCAATATTTTAAAGAAATCTGACGATCAAATTCAACAACTACACAAGCAAATAAAATATTTATATAGTCAGCAGGACATCTTCACAAAGTCACAATCCCAACATGCAATAGCCGAAATGTTTAAAGCGATGTCCGGTCGAGTGCTTATGGCTATGCAGGACTACCAACGAAAGCAAGAGCTCTTTTTAGACGTACTGACGAACACACATCACGGACAGCTTAATCCTCTTCTGCTTTATCCATATCAGATGCAACAACAACTGAGAGCAATCAAATACCATCTCCCACCAACGTTACAAGTTCCCAGCAAGAATACCATTGAAATCCTTAATCTCATCTCTGAGGAAGCACGCATCATGTCAACTGAGATGATTGTGCGTCTTAAGTTACCATTGACTATTCAAGAACCATTCGAATTGTTACATGTGACTCGACTACCTATTTTGGAAAGCACTGGAATTTTCATGTTGGAAGGGACAACCTAATATATAGTCACTAATCTACATCGAGACAAATATTATTCATTATCAGCAGAAGAATTGTCAACATGCACTGCATTCAATTCTAATATGCATGTATGCAAGCAATTACATCCAACACATCGCATTACATCAAACAATCGACTATGTGAGATGGAAATATTATATCAAACACCAAACCCAAAAAACTGCAAGGTTCATCGCACACACGACTCACCTCAATGGATTCCATTACTTAAAGAAAACTCATGGATCTACATCGCACAGCCAGCTCGTACAATCAGCGTCATCTGCAGTTCAGACATCCTTACAGAATTACTGGAGGGAATAGGAACCTTAACCTTGAGACAAGGATGCACCATAAGAGATGAGTATACAACCATAATGGCACATCGGACATACGTTTCAAAGGTCACCAACACGATTATATCGATAGTGAATTTAACTGACTTGATCGCAGATTATATGAAAGCTGCAACACACTCATTAGAACAACAGTTCAACCTGACGGACGATATTCAAGTCCTACATGAACATGTGCAACAATTGCAAAACAATGAGCAAATGGATCTACCGCTTAAGAGCCGAGAAGTCCATCAGTTCAGCATAGGATATATCAGTTTGCTCATCACCTTGATCTGCCTTATCTGGATCTCTTACCAGCGATATTCGAAACAAAAGAGGCGACGAGCTCCAGATTTTCGAGTACGGGTTCGCGCAAACAGCATATAATTCTAAGTTGAGAATATGCTCAACAGGCGGGAGGATGTTGTACCTGATCCAGCGCGAAAGTCCAATCAGCAATTCCCATTACCAATGCCGGCTCTTGAATGCTGAATAAGCAGTACACCCGACGAACGGATATACAGCGTGTGAAGCCCCATCAGCATTTCCTTACACGTGCGGTCTAAAGTATTAATTTGCCCTAAGTATGCACAAACGCTGGTGCCTTGCATATAATTGCAGACACCACAAATATATTTAATTCTGTAGAATAAACAATATTGTAATATAAATTCAATCAATTAATAAATAAAAATTGAGATATACTTTTGAAGTCAAACATTCAACAGTGTGTCGCCATTATCAACCACAAGGTAAATTCAAGAATACTACTTGATTAGCCACACCACTCTTTCGGTACTGTACCCAAAGAGACATCAGACTTCAGTATTGCACTTGAAGTCATCATCACGATCCTTCGGTATTGCACCCAAGGAATCGGCAACCGATTAGTAAACCATTTAATCGGTATATAAACACCAGTGGATATACTAGGTGATTTTAATGCCTGGAGTCCTCTCTGGGGTTCGGCGATATCCAATCGTAGGGGCCGCATAATGGAAGATGTCCTTCTTTCCAATAACTTTACTGTCCATAATGCTGGTGCTCCCACTCACTCCACCATCTATGGAACCTTCTCCCATCCAGACATCGCCCTCTCCTCTTCATTAATAGCTCCAAAACTTTCTTCTCATACACTAGACGATCTCCACAACAGTGACCATTTTCCCATTGTTACCTCCCTCAACTTATCATACATTTGTTATATTAAACCTAGATCGAAATTAATTATTGATAAGGCAGACTGGCAAAAATATTATTCACACTTAGTTGCACTTACAAAAAAAAAACCTATCTCTAGTAATATCAATGCGGAAGCATTGGCAATAAAATCTATAATTCAGTCGACTGCTCACGCTACAATTCGCCAAACTAACACAAGGAAATTCTCTACCAAACTACCCTAATGGACTAATCTACAAACAGATTTAAGAAAAGCAAAGCAATCTTTGTGAGCCAGTTTCAAGCGAAATAGATATATTGAAAATTTGGTAAAATATAAAAAGCGAACGCCATTTTTAGATGGGAACTAAAGATATCTAAGAAACAATCTTTCGAAACTCTTACTGCCAACATAACACCTTCTTCAAGTCAAAAAAAATCTGGTTCGATATAAAAGCTATTGCAGGTTTATACCAATACAACAAGATCCCTTTTGTTCATTCATCTGAGGGCCCTATTTATGCCCCACAGGACATTGCTGAGCAATTCGCAAATACCTGTACTAATTACTTCCATAGTTCCAATTTTCATTCCAACTTTAACACCCTTAGAGGTCATATTATTGCTGAACATTACCATAACCGCTCCCCATGTCCGAAAGTCATTTTTATTGAATCACCTATTTCAATAGAAGAGTTTGACCTCACAATCTCGTCAATGACTGGAAGAACTCCAGGTCCCGATAAAATACCATATCCACTAATACAAAATCTTCTATTTATCCTTAACACCAGACTCTTAAATTTATATAACTCCATTCTCGATAAAGGTATTTACCCTCAAAACTGGAAAAGAGCGGCAGTTATTTCTATACCCAAACCTAATAAAAACAATTCATTCATATCAAATAACAGACCAATATCCTTGATCCCCTGTATGTCTAAAATTTTAGAAAAAATCATTTCTAAAAGAATATTGTGTTTTGCCAAACAAATTAATTTCATAAGCCCTAACCAATTTGCATTTCAAAAAGGCTCTCATCGAGCATATTCTTTACGCTGATGATGTACTCATTTTTTCCAATTTAAAAACTTAACCTAAAAAAAATTATTTGCTCTAAAATCCTCACTGACATTTCTTAGTGGGGAGAATCATCGGGCAACACTATATCAACTAGCAAATGTTTAACATTTCATATTTGCAGGAAGAACAAATGTTCCTTTCCTAACCTATCCCTATCTAATGTTCCAATCCCGCATACTAACTCGTTAAGGATACTAGGTCTAATTTTTTATAAAAGGCTAACTTTTAAGGAACATTATAAAAATAGACTAAATATTATAAAATATCTTTCATCGAAATATTGTTTGATACACATGTCGACCATGTAAATATAACTAACGGCCCTATTCTGGCGAGACTTACAAGCTCACCTCATTCACTAATAGTGAATATTTGACAAATAGTAAGTATACGGTATTCTTACAGAAAATTTAAGGCTCTTACATTTACTATTTAGTAAATGGCGCGAAAGGTATTGACAGCGAGTGAAGTTCAATTTATGTTGTTAAAATGGATAAAGAACTAGTGTTTTTATTAATTGAAGAGGAAAACGAGAAGAGAAAAGTAAAAAAAATGACGAATATTAAAAAATATGCGAGACTGTAGTTACCCATTTCACTCAGTGAAGAGGAATTTTCAAACAATTACCACCTCAGCCGACCGTTGTGTCGCAGCCCAATCGAGCAGTTGGAGCCGCACGATTCGCAAACAATATCTTTGCCTTTCGCAGTACGGTTCTTGGCGGCATTATATTTTTTTCGGACATGGCTCATATCAGAAATGTGTGGCTAATAATGCTATCAATGCTATGAGCCCGCCGTCCGTCTCTAGAAGTTTACATGCCATAACGAAAGTGCTATAAAAGTGGGGTAAATACTCAGTTATGCTTAGAAGTGCGTACATTTCATTAAACTCATTTTCGAAACACCGCTGCCGCTGTACTTCAATAGAATGTGCTACTACAGCATCAACATGGAGGGGTTTAATTTCCTTTTTATATAAGTTAAGTTATCATACGTTAGGATATAAAAAAAAAAAACGAATTTTTATTAATTTTATAACCGTTTATTCCCACATTATTTTATCAACTAAATACAATATGAAAATGTTAATATTAATATACCTAATTATTGCTTACTACAATGATTTACAATTTTATTATTTCTTATTCTTAATGTTTGGCTTGCGTAACTCAATTCTGATAACTAGTTGTTAGCATTATAAGTTTACTGACTTGTTGCGTTTAGGCCGAGATGTGATTGACCAGACGTAACGTCAGCAGAGTGCCAACTTTATTGTTGTTAACTGAGGTGACTGACCAGGCGCAACGTCAGCAGAGTGCCAACTTTATTGTTGTTAACTCCTCCCTGTTTAAAATCAATTGTCCTCAATTGATCAAAAAAATGGTAGGTTGTCCAAATTTAAATATGTCACTGGTTTTGTTATTTTGGCTGGTTCTGTTGGGTTTGATTTTTTCTTCGATGTTTCTGGTACAAGGTTTGTTTGTAGGATGATTTGTTTTTTCCTATGACAGAAATACAGCATTGAAAAAATTACCAGAGATTGAATGGCGATAATCACTACTGAAATTTGATTGATATCTGCGTTATTCTGAAGGTAGTCAAAACGTTTTATGTTATTAATAGATAACTCGTGAATTGATTCCAGTGATAAGAGATTTATTATTTCTTTTTCTGCTGGAGCAAATTGTGTTTTGACTGGTAATGCCCCAGTTAAAATCGTTTCGCCGTTGTAAAAAGAATCGTTATTTATTTTTATAGTAAGGTTGCTTAATTTTACTACAAATATGCCTGCAATAAACATTTCCTCCAAACTATTATTTATGGTTCCATTGAAGTCATTCAATAGAATTAGTCCAGGTTGTAGCATTTCTATTGGTTTAATATGATGTGCATTTCTATATTGACAACTCGGAATTTGTTTACCATTCAGGAGTTTTGTTACGCAAGTTTCTTTTATTAAGCTTACCGTTTGGTCTTTCTTACAAATAGATATTGAATTTATTGTTTTACATTCGTTAATTAATCCAAAAATATTATTTTCATTTTTAATTACGTTACTGTAAGCAAAATTAACAATGTATTATTTCTTTTAACTGGTTTGATCAAAATATACATATATGTTTTTATTTCTGTAATAGGGATTTTCTATACGCTAGCATTGTTGAATTATAAAGAACACTTGTTTCTGCAAAGTTTAAAGCCTCTTCGGTTGAAGAAAAAGGCATCTTTTGCCTTCTAGCGTTTTAAGAGCTAATTCCAATTCTTTTTTGTTTAAGAGAATGCTATTTACTAGTTTTAATTTCGCCCATTGTATGGCGTATCTTATGTTTGTAATTTCTTCCTTAACTAGTTTGTAATTTCTTCCTTAACTATTTTGAATGCTTATAACTAATTCATCGTTGAAGTAACTGTTTTTTGTTATTGCATTTTTTAATTGATCCGTGATTAATGTGAGATTGTTCATTCGGTCTGTAAGTGCTTGGTTTATCAAAAGTTGTTTGTTGTTATTGTCGTTTAACTGCCTTGTGTCGTATTCTAATGCTGCGAAATCTTCGTGGTGTGGAGTTCCTGCTAAGTATTTCCAAGCAGTACCTAAGATATTTATGGATCTCCGAGATTTTTTGCCTGTTGGTTTAATAGATTTAATTGCCTCTTCCGTCTGTTCTATTTCTTGTTTCAAAGTTGGGTAAAATATACTGTATGTCTTTAGGTTTTTCGCCGTGAATTGCTTTACTTCTGCCAAGAATCGCTCGTACAGATCAAAGCCAACGAAGTGTATTAACTTAAACGTCCCATCTTGTATTTTAGCTAGTCCTTTGTTTATCGTAATTATGTGGGCTGTCGAGTAGTCTGTTTGAAAGTCAGCCATCGTCATTGTTGTTGCTGTAAGCGTTAGTCTGTAAGAAATTTTTTAAAAAACGTGTTTGTTTTACTTAATGTTAATTCTTTGTTTTTAATATTGCTCTTATGAACTACCCTATTCGATTCTGTCAAAACTGTAGTTGACTTATTTTCCTTAACTACCTCTTTTTTATACCTAGGCGAGATTTTAGTTCCTAACCTATTGTGGATCGTAAACATAAATGGTTTCACCTTGCTTATAGTCTATTATTGGTTGCAATTTGCTGTTGTGGTTTTTAAGGTCTTGTTGCTGTTTATCTTTTAATCTCTGAATGTTATCTATCCTTGCTTTGTCGAAATGTTCAGGATCTGTACTCTCTGTGCGACCGAAGAAGATTTCTATTGGCCTGTTGTTAATTGTGCTGTGAATTGTATAATTATATTCATAAACAGCTCTGTCTAAAAGTTGTATGAATAATTGATCTTTATTTTCTGCTTTTAAACAGCGCATAATTTCTGACAGAGTTGAATGAAATCTCTCGATTTGGCCATTTACTGCACTTTTGTAAGGCGGAGATTTGAAAATTTCGATTTTTAATATGTCTTCAATCATGAAAACTTGTTTTTGATTTAGACTAATATTATCATCGTGTATTTTTATAGCATTAACCGATTCTGTTTCTAGTTGTTTAATTAATATTTTTGAATTATACTTAATTGACAAAAACCCTTCTTTAATGTTAATTACAGCATCTAGCTGTTTTAAACTGTCATAGCCTCAAAATGCCATGAAAAGCTTTTAGAGGGAGTAATAAAAAAAATTTTATAGGTTCTGCTTGATTAAAAACTTGCAAAAATGTGTGGTGTTTGATTTCTATGTCACCAGCTATAGTTTTTGCTAAAAATATATCTTCATTTACTAATACTTTTTTTGCTAACCTTGGCTGAATATAATTCTGACTTGAGCCAGTATCAATAAGAAATTTGAATGATTCGCCGCTCTTCGTGCGACATTCAAAATAAGGCAGCGAAGAGCGTTTTAGGCTAAAAAATGAACATCCCTATATTCATAATATTGTCCTTCCTCTTGTGTGTTCTCAGTCACTACACTAAGATATTCATTGAGATGTTTATCTTCTACGGGGTTGGAGCTAGTGCTTGGAGAGTTATTTATATGAAAATTACGTTGCATCTTTTGTGGTTTGACATTCTGCGCAGACGCTGATTGTGGCCTTTTACCGGAGATTTGATTGTTTTGAGGACGGTTCATATAGTCAATACGACGTGAACGCAAAGTTTCGTCTATCTCCATAGGCACCGGTGGTTTTGGGGCCTGTGGGCGCATGGGCGGTTGGTTGGTCGGTGTTTGTACGTTCGGATTATTGTTTAATGTCTGATTTGGAAAGTTTTGTCGCGAAATAAATTGTGGTTGTGGCAAGCGTGCGATTTGTGGATAGAATTGCTGTTGATTTACTTGCCTATGAAAGTTTCTTGGTGGTGAAGATGGTGCGGTCTTTCTTTGCATCCCTCTACGATCAGAATTAGTATTGTGGGCGTATCGTGTGCGGTATCCTTGATTCTCCAGTTTTAAAGACAAGTGCAGAGCTTGTGGCAGATCTATTGGTTCTTTCATGCCCAAGAGCCTAGGTAGATCGCCATTAAGGCCTCGCACAAAGGTGTCTAAAGCCTTGTTTCTGTATGTGTGTGTTAGAAGATTGAGAGCTTCACTACCTACGTCCATACTTCCAAGTTTATTAAGTATCAACGATAAATTGGAATACACAGCCTGATAAAATTCCGCTACTGACATGTTTGACTGGACCAATGAAGTCGTTTGATATTCGAGGGTAGACACATCGCGTTTATCCGCGTAATGTAGAGTTAAACACTTGCAAATAGCGCCCCAATCTAGAGGTGTGTTATAAGACTCCAACACGACGTCTGCATTGCCGACGATTTTGTTTCTAATAACATTAAGGATCCCATAGTATTTTGGGGTACCTTTACTTGGTTCGTAAATTGTGAAGATACGATCTACACTCTTTTTCCAGGAGTTGAATTCTCCTGGTTTGCCCGAAAGTTCACGCAAGCATTTTACCACATCGGGTATTTTTTCGAGGTCTGCAAGATTATTTGCATGTTCTAAATTGTTTGATCTGAAATGTCTGATAAATTTGCGTTTTGGTTGAGTGTGGATCTTACTATACTAGGACCGTGCCTATTTACCACTTCTAATGCTACTCTACTAATCAAATTTACCAGTTCGTTTTCGTTTATTGTCCTCATATTTGGTCTCGTGTTATCTGTGGCGCTACTCGCGGTGTTGCTAATAATAGCTGGGCGTATAAGATTACTAGGATTCGACATATTTTGTTTGTATTAAATTATTTTATGTTATCCTTTCTGTGAAAGGGTATTCTTTTACCCTGGAGGGTCCTTTTAAATGGAATCACAGGATTGAATATATTTTATACTGACGGGAATCAGTTAAAGTTTTTGTTATCTTTTTACTCTATTTTATAATTTTGTTACTTCGATGATTTTCACAATTTAAAATATTTAGTAATATAAATTTAATACTTTTAAGATTTATGGTAGAATATATAACTTATTTAATTAACAATTATTTTTCTTCGCTTACACTAAACAAGCAGACACATTCATTTCGGTTGTTGATGCGGTTTTCGGGTGTCGATGTGGTGGCTTGCGTTCAACGCGTCCTGTTTGGTTCACTACTAAGGGGCCGTTTCACATGCGCTAACACTTTCCTCCTGTGTAATTCTTCTGTTGCAGGACTTCTGGACTACTTGAGGCCTGTTTGATTCCTGGAATTACAACTTCGATTTGTTACTTCTCCACACGTTTCCTACGACCGGACTTCTAGACTACTTAAGGCCTTTTTTAATCTTTCAGATGCAGCTTCGAGCGCAAACTGTTTTGTCACGACGTGAGAGCTTACTTTGCTCGGGCGCCAGTTAAGTTATCATATATGATAAAAAAAAAACGAATTTTAATTATTTTATAACCGTTTATTCCCACATTATTTTATCAACTGAATACAATATGAAAATGTTAATATTAATCTACCTAATTATTGCTTTCTACTATGATTTACAATTTTATTATTTCTTATTCTTAATGTTTGGCTTGCGTAACTCAATTCTGATAACTAGTTGTCAGCATTATAAGTTTACTGACTTGTTGCGTTTAGGCCGAGAGGTGATTGACCAGACGTAACGTCAGCAGAGTGCCAACTTTATTGTTGTTAACTGAGGGGACTGACCAGGCGCAACGTCAGCAGATTGCCAACTTTATTGTTGTTAACTTATATATTTCTTATATAATTAATTTATTTTCTAGCGAATTCCAGTCCAAAATATAAAAATTTTATTTTTGAACTCGTTAGAAAAATAAATTAACAATATTTCTTATATATTTACTATTTATATGTGTATATTATTGATATTATTTATATATATTATATATATTTTTAATTATATATATTTTATATTTTTTTTTCTATTCCTTTCTTATCTTAATTGAAATTGAATACACCACTCAAATGATCTGTTGTTCTCTAAGTAGCTTTCACCTCGCTTTGGTTTAGATTTTGGAGTTTTCCCCTTGTAAATGTTTTGCCAGAATACGGCCAGAACTTTTTATTTCCAAATTTTCTTTCACTATTTATATTATAATCTACTTTGGACTCTCTATATACGGGCACTGTGCTAAGACACATACCTTACAAGCATCATACCACACAGCGGCCAGAAGGAGCATCCGCGCTTTTCCTACATCACCCACCAAAGCTGTCTTAGTAGAAGCAGGGCAACCGGATATTACTCAAAGAGCAATTAACCACACAAGGATGCTAATTCCAAAGTTACTCCATTGCAATAATCAGTTACTGTTCAAATTAGTAAATTCATCCCTTCAGCAAGATAATATTAATAAGAAGCTTTCGACGCTCTGGCGTTGCTTAGGAAATGAAAGGGCAGATAAAAGAGCAAAGCTAGCCGGAAAAGAACCATTGCATATATTTAGCTATTTTATAGCAAAATAAATACGCAAACTTGCTTTTAGCTTTTCTAATGCTAAATTCAACAGGGAATGGATTGCATATCAACACCACTACAAAACATATAGCCCCACTGGTACAAAACCTATTTATCCTCAGGGTTGTTCATGCCGTATGTTAAGAACCTTCATACGCCTCAGAAAAGGGCACACCATAATAATCCAAAGCTATATTTTAAGCGGCACTCCTAAGCCAACCTGCTGTTTCTGCAACGCTCCTGTGTTATCAACTACTCATATTTTTAACGAGTGTCCTGAACTGAACCAAAGCAGACTAATTGCATTTGGAAATAAGAAATCATCAAACTGTTTTAAGTCCTTCATTGATAATATTAGTGCTATAAATAAATTTTGAAAAATATGTAATATTAAAGAGGTCTAATAGAATATGCCACATACAAATATATAAATTTAGTATATATAATATTCATTTTACAATCATAAGTTATCAAAAGCCGGCTCAGGGTAGAGCAAAAAAACGGCCTACGTTGGGGTACTCTTCCGAAATATTGAGGCGACGCTTCCACTTGGGTTCCGGCGGAGTTGATAGTCCTCCTGGCAACCCGTTTGTGTTGTTGGGATTTGTATATTTCGATGCCGTCACTATTTTTTCTGTTTGGGTTTTGCTACTCCCTTTCTGTTTCTTGTGATTATCTGTCAGCTGTTCTGTTGAATGCACGCAGTCAAGGCTTAGTTACAGTTCTGAGGTATAGATGGCGCTGCCTCAGACTAGTCTAAATTTGAAATAGGAGGATTGACCGTCTTGACCGCTGAAACGGTAAATTGTGGAATAGCGGAAAAAACGGGGATTTAACAAGGATAAATAGAGGATTTAAAGTGGTGGTGAAGTGAAAAATGGGGTTTTTTGAATTTTTGTATATCTCGGTCGAATTTGTAGCGTACGTTAAATTTTTAGTGAAAGTTAAGTAAAAGTTTTGAATTCTTTTTGAATTCTTCATAAAATGTTGGTTTACTTTTGCAAAATAATTCAAATCAGATAAATTATTCGCAAATTAGAAATACAAGATTCCTATAAATTATGAGTGTTAATAAGAATTGGGAATATAATAGAATTGGAAACTGTCCATTATGTTGAAAATTGCTTGGCGTGCCCTTCTTTTACTCGTCCATTTTTATTGTAACATCAAATAAATAACTGTCACCTTCTGACTTGAACACCAAACAAACCATTCAGATTCCCGAATTAAGTGAAAGCCAACTCGAGTGATTAAAAGGTGTATTTAAACGTTGCTGTAGTGATAAATATAAAGTGTTCAAAAAAAAAAGGAAAGGTGCTCGAACGAGTCCCAACAAAATGAGGAGAAGGTGCTGCTCGACCCATCTGGATAAGTAAAGATAAGTGTAGCTGTCATAATAGGTATGTTATTTATTTGTAGAGTAATAAGTTATTGATACATTATTATATAGAAATTTTAATTTAAATAAAATTAGGGTATGATATGTATGTTATTTATTTGTAGAGTAGAAAAATTAAGAGAAAGTAAAATGTACAGATTATATGTGAAAATTTTAGGGTAAGGCGGAAATGATGGGGCGGGCTCGCTTGACGTAGATGAGGAGGAGGATGTCCGGCTGGAAAAAAAATGGGGGGTAGGTACATTTGTTATCTTTGTTTTCACACTTCTTTTTATTGTTGCTTCTCCCCGATGTAGTGTGGCGGGTTGAGAACCCCGACCGTCGCTGTGAGCTATCCATGGCGATAACACTGCATCAGTCGAAGGGGTGTTCGCAATAAAATAATAAAAAAAGGTTTTAAATGAAATGGAAAGGAAGCTATGTGGAAAGTACATTAATTTTTCTCCCGGTAATTGTGAAGAAACAAAAATGTATTTTTTGACAAAATTCATGCTGCTTAGACGTTTGTATAAATAATATAATGAATTATTTTATTTATTGATATTTTTCCAACAAAGTTATTGGCTGTATAGAATGGTTGCGAAGCAGCAAGATGAGCATATGTTTTTCAATAGGAAAGCATTTCATAGCCTTAATGTCTTGATAGTATGTTGAATATACTTGCAATCTTTAAAACCTAACGTTCAAAAAATAAATGTTGTTTAAGATGTGTTACAAACATGAAATTTTGGCCATAAATTGAAAAATGGAGGTGCTGCGCACGATTTATTCGTGTGGAAGTTAAGTAATATTCTGTAACGAAGGAAAAAAAAGTTTATTGTTCTTAGGTTAAATTCTCTGTGCAGACTCCATTCGCCGCCACGCGTGTTTTCCCGTGTTCTGACATTTACGGCGATGCCAGATCTCGTCAATCCATATATAACATCTTCACACTTTTTTTAATTTAGTCTGTTGAGCAGTCATAATCACGAAGTCTAACTGGCATCTTGACATATCTTCTTGGTCGATTCTCGGGTCTTATTCTCAAGGGAGTTGAGTCCTTAGTACTGTTAGGACTCTCAGACATATACGCTGCTCCAAGATCTGTATATGAGTGATTCAAACGTGTCTGTTGAACTCTATAGCCTTGAACTGTTCAGTTCTCCTTACTTATTTGCTGATAATATTTACTTTATGTTCAAGCGGTCTCTTCTGTAAGAGGGCTTGTTGATATCAATCACATATAACCGACTGGATACTTGCTCTGTTACTATACCTATAGACCATAGCTTGTTAGTATCAGGCCTTATCTGTACTAAAACTTCTTGTCCAATATCAAGATCTGGTAATTTTTTCGTCTTCTTGTCATTGTAGTACTTGCCCTTTTTCCTTTTTATATCAATTTTTTCTGGCGCATTTTTTATTAATTTTGGATCAAAATTACTGGGAATTGCGGCCAAGCCGCATATTGTATTTTTTACATATCAGTCTTTGTGTACTGGGCTGCTTCCTATCTTGTTTAGTGTATTTAACCTATGTAGTAGAGACCAACACATATCCTCGCTCTCCTCGTCAGCTTTAAAAATTATCTTCTTTGCAATTTTAACTGCCGATTCTGCTTCACCATTTCCTTGTTGGAGATGGGGTGATGAGCTGGTGTGTTTGAAGCCGTATTTTGTTGCAAACTGTTTCATATCAGCACAAACAAAATGTGTACCGTTGTCGGAATTTACCTTTCCTGGCACACAGTATCTAGCAAACTGCTCTTTTAAAATACTTATTATTGAATGAGGAGTCAAATTGGACAATTTGCAACATTAAAAAATTATAAACAATTATAAGCATCTTCTCTTGCTTGTTTTTGTATTTAACGAAGAATACATCCATAGAAACTATTTGCCATGCGTATGTCGGTACATCATGCGGAATCATTGGTAGTTTTTGTTGAGAACTAGAGTATTTTGCGCAGGCTGGAACTTTCTCTTCTACTTGTTGGCACATCCCTGGCCAGAAAATATTTTCTTTTGCAAGTTTAATTGTGTTTTCAATACCACTGTGACTAACATGCACTTTTTCAAACCTTACTTTCTGCAACTTTTTTGGAATTAAAATTTGATCTGAACGAAAAATCTAACCATCTTGGATTGTTAGTTCGCCTCTAAATATAAAATAAATTATTGCTTCGTTTACGACATATTTTATATGTCTTGGCAAGTCACCTGATATATAGTTCATAACGCTTATTAAGGATTCGTCTTCTGCAGTTTCTCGTCGTATCTTCTCTGTACGGTCACTGAATATATTTATGGCTTTAACCAGTTTTAGTTTGTAAACACTATCAAATGCTTTTGATTCATTATTAGTTGTTGTGTTGCAAATAGCAAAGATGTTACTTCGCATCTCGTTCTTGAAATCTTTATCGCTCAAGTTCAGTGCTGCTATTGACAAGGTATCAGCAATAACATTTTCTTTGCCACTGACAAACTTTATGTCTAAAGTATATCGTTGTAGAATCATCATCATTAATTGTAGTCTCTTTGGAGCCCTTAGAAGAGGTTTCCTAAAAATGTTAACTATTGCAAGCAACTCATTCTCTATCATCGCATAATTGCATTCCGCTCTTGTCAGTTGTCTTGAAGCAAAAGCTACTAGCTTTTCGTTTTGGAAGACGGCAACACCTAATCCCATGGAGGATGAATCGTAATGAACTTCGAGTGGTTTTTTTACATTATAATAAGACCCTCATGTCCCTTTCAACTTTCGAAACTCGGAATCAGCATCCTTCGACCACACCCACGGAGTTTTTTCTAAAAGTAATTTCCGAAGTTCAACATTTTCCATTTTTAGTTTTGGTATAAAACGGCTTAAGTAGATGATCGTACCTAAAAGTCTCTGTAGATCTCCTTTATTTTGTGTCACTGGGAAATTGACTCTAGCCGCTATATTTGTTGCATCTGGTTAAAGAACTTCATCAGATCAGATATTGACAAAAAACTTAACTGAAGGTTTGTATAACGTTAACTTACTTTTGTTTAACTTAACTTCTCCCATTATGGTAGGCACCTTGGCGTGGTGTGGGGGCTTAAGTTGCAAAGATTCGCCGGACTATTTTAAACCAAGGCCATACACTGCCCCCTGGCAGGGCCGCCAGTGTTTTTAGACAGACCGACCGATGAGTAACGAACAAAGACACGTGTGCGTCTGTTTTCCCAGGTTAGTGGCGGCACACAACGACGTCTGTTTTCTCCATGTTAGGAGCGGTCGGTTTTTTTTTAGTCTTTTGTGCGTGGGGTGGTAGACTGTAAAGAAACCCTCGGGGAGGGGGTGTTTTTTCTGGTTTCAAATGTCGAAAACAAGTAAGAAAGAGTTTACGGTGCAGGGGGTCAACTCCTCAGGCATCGCCGTGGTACCCCAGGCCGCGATGTCTGCTAGTGCTACTAGGAGGGTCTCCAAGCCAACTTTGGGTAGGCAAGGGGCCTGTGAGGTGGAGGCTGAGGGGGATCGCATAGGATCTCAGCTTCTGGACTTGTGCATAGACCACGCAACCGATGACGACTCGTTGTCACAGGTCAGCAATGTCTACGACATAGGCTCGGATGTTGAGATGCAATTGCTCAGTCCTTCTCAGCCCTCCGCTCCACATGCTCCTGAGCCGGGGAAGGAGACTAGGAAGGTAGTAAGCCTCACGAAAGAGCAAAAGGCCAGAAATGGTTATGAGTGCTCGCCTTACTATCTTCGTAAAATGAAGGCGAAAGATCCTTCTTTATTTACAAAAAGGGAGAAGGATCTCATTAAAAAGCATGAAAAGATCGTAGCAAGGTTTGAGAAAAATAACGCTGCGGCCAGTTCATGCAATAAAACGGAGCAGGGAATTGTTGAGGCAAAGTCTG
The DNA here is from genome assembly GCA_920105625.2 of Clusia tigrina. Lineage (NCBI taxonomy): Eukaryota > Metazoa > Arthropoda > Insecta > Diptera > Clusiidae > Clusia > Clusia tigrina. The sequence continues at coordinate 142,290,631 of OV050032.1, forward strand.
ATAATGACAACGCTTCGACCTCCAGGAAAAATGGTAAGCCGGACAAGGCCACAGGTGACTGCGTAAAGGTGCCGCCAAAGCCAAAGCCGCGTTCTTCGAAGGAGCCACATTGCTTGGCATCGGGAAAAACTCCAAAAAGAGTTCGGTCTGATGAGCAGGCTCAGAGAGCTTCAAAAAAGCCGAATCCATCGGCCTCCTTCGAATCACCGATGGAGCTACAGGTAGCTATCATCGACATAGTCGACTCTGATGGGAATATAACGCCGAAGAATTGGTTGGTAGTAGAGGAGCGCCTGATAGCGGAGATGGTCAGGGCTGACGGCGGGGAGCGGCAGTTTGACTGGGCCGCCTGGAAGAGGGGTTTTAAGGTCGTTGGTTGCAACAACAAGAAGTCTCTGGACTTCTTAACGCGTGCAATTAGTGGTGGCTCGTTCTCTCCTTCCAATCCGCCCGGTTGTTTCGGTGTGGATTCCACCTCCGGCTCCGGACCAGGAATCCATACTCAAGCTGATCGGACGGCAAAACCAGTCTCTAAATTCGGCAGAGGGGCGTGTGATCTCCGTGACCCCCTGCAAAAATGGAGTAGAAAGTGACGCGGTGCTCGCAGTGGACTCCGCGTCGCTATCCAAATTAAAGGGCGACTACTGTATTAGATTCGGGTACGGCTCTCTACAGGGAGAGGAAGCTGGATTTAGTGCAAATTAATTTGCATCACTCCATCTCAGCCTCCTGGTTCAGGAGCCTTGGCTCGCCAGAGGTAAGGTAAGCGGACTCGGGATGGATGGTTATCGTCTCTACATTCCACAAACACAAGGTAAGATCCGAATGTGTATAGTGGCAAAAAGGATATTAATATTTTTTTTCTTACTCCCTACAGCAATGGAGACCTTACAACGGTGGTATGCAAGCACAGGCACAAACCTAGTTTGTTGCTAAAGTCCGCATACTTTCCGTACAACGAGGAACGGCCGCCACCACAGATCTTCCGGCAACTTATCGCCTACGGTGAGTCACGCGGACTGGGCATAGTGGCCGGCTGTGACGCAAACGGACACCATGAGCTCTGGGGCAGCACTGATACCAATGGTAGGGGTGAGTCCATTTTTGATTACATTCTCTCCACTAGCCAAACTTTATGTAACAAGGGAAACCAGCCAACGTTTCGTAATAGGGTTAGGGATTGACATCACTCTGGCCACTGGATCTAATACCATAAGGGACGAAAACTGGAGAGTATCTGATGCCTGTTCCTTTTCGGATCATAGTCGGACACGCTTCTCAGTCTACTCCGAGGTAGTGACCCCACGGCTTTTTAGGAACCCAAAAAAAAGACTGATTAGTCCAAATTCTCAAGACTGGCGACCCAAACTTTTACTTTGATGAAAGTCAAGGTCGGCGAAGGGAATGCTATCGTTGACAAGGCGGCAGGTGGCCTTACGGGAATTGTGACCAAATCTTATGAACTATCTTGTCCTTTGACTACGCCGCGTGCCAAACAAAAACCAGTTTTGGTGAACGCAGAGTTAGGACTGTTTAGAAAAAAGTTAAGACGACTCTCCAACAAGGCCAAAAACAGTTGGCTGGAAGAGGATTGGGAAAATTATAGAGTCAGTTTTAATGAGTATAAAAACAAAATTAAAGCTGCAAAAAGGGAGTCCTGGCAGCAGTTCTGCGGAACTCTGGAGTCGATAAATGAGGCATCGAGACCAGAACCAAGACGGTTCTCGGCAGTGTGAAGAGACGGGGTGGCTCATGGACTGGTTCGTGTCAGGAGTCCATGGAGGTTTTGATGGAAATGCACTTTCCAGGTTGCACGGACTCGCATACACAGTCGGAAAATCTTGCACGTTTTTCAAGGACCGATGTATCGGATATCGTGAGATAGGACAAGATTGCGTGGGCGATAGGCTCCTTCGACCCGTACAAGTCAGCGGGTCCTGATAGGCTTATACCGGCTATGCTGCAACATTCCTCTGAGGGCGTGATTCCCCATCTAGTTCACATCTTCGCAAGGTGTCTCGAGGATGGGTACGTGCCAAAAAGTTGGAGAGAAGTCAGGGTGGTTTTCATTCCAAAAGCGGGAAAAATAAATCACTCTACTTACAGGGATTACAGATCAATAAGGCTCTCATCGTTTATTCTGAAAACACTTGAGAGACTTATTGATCTGTATATTAGAAGGGTTACCAATATTCACACAATGGATACTGCGCAACACGCATACCGTAAGGGTAGATCATACCATGTAGTACAATTCGACATTCGAATATCACTATCTTTGTGGATAGTCAGGCGGCGCTTAAGGCAATAGAATCCAGGACAGTTAAATCGAAGCTGGTAATGAAATGTCGTACCTCACTACTGAACATTGGACCGACAAGCTCTCACTTTGCTGGGTTCGCGGACGTAGCGATATAAAAGGGAATGAATTAGCGGACGAGATGGCCAGAAGGGGCTCTGAAATGGACATTAACGAAGCAGATACCTCAATACAAACCCCGATAGGCAAACCGTTTAGGAACGTAGATGAATTCACTATTGCAGTGACAAATAACTTATGGACTAATCGTGACGACTGTGAAGTTTCAAGGGCTTTATGGCCTACGTTAGACATGAAGAGAACAAAGGTTCTCTTAGGGCTCAACAAACCTGCAGTAAGGGTGCTTACGGGGGTCATTACGGGGCATTGTGCTATCGCACCAATGCTTCAACATTGGCGTATGCCGTCGAGCGGGCTATGTAGGCGTTGCCATGATGAAGAAGAGATAGAGTCGATTCATCACTTTTTATGTCAATGTCCGAGACTACAGTTGAAACGACTTCAATGTTTGTGGTCGCGCTTCTTCACAAGTTTGACAGAGATAACGAAGGTAGATTTATCGGATCTTCTCACTTTCATCTGGAAAACCAAATGGTTTAATAGGGATGGAACTTCCAATGATTATGGAAATCGAGGGTAAGGACGAGTATGCCTCCTCCTGGCATTTTCGAAGGCAGTCACAATGGACATAGATGTCTCCGAGTGGAAGTGCGGATACTTCGTATCCACACACGCCTTCCCAACCTAACCTAACCTTTGTTTATCTTGCAGTTTCGTTTACGGCAGCGTTCAGAAGAGCTCTCATATTTTTATTATGATAAATCATAGCATCTGAGATTGTATCACCGCATCCATAAACTAAAAAATCATCAGCCATGATATCCACACCTTGTAGATCATGTGTCATTTCATATATATATAAACGCCAAAAGGCAATCGCTTCCATCGTTATCTTCCAAAAGGAGTCCAAAAAGTTTTAAGCAGACTGCTATCTGTATCAAGTTCAAGGTACCAAAACCCTTTCTTAGTGTCAATGCTAAGATTTCGTCTATTGTTGTAAATTGCAAGTTCGGCATTTTCAATACCTTATTAAGTGGTATTGGGTCAATGCAGATTCGAAATGATTCTGATTTTGGAACAAGCAAACGTCAAAATCAGTATGAGAATCCACTTTGGCAACAAAGTCTTCTTTAACCAAATTATTCACTTCAACTATAAATTGTGAAGCGACTGGAATGCGTCTTGTTTTCTGAATAACTGGCTTAACTGAAGAATCAACTTCTAATCCAACACAGCCCGGCAGTTTTCCATAACCTTAAAAACATCCTTGAACTGATGAGCTAGGCTTTCTGCATCTAATTTAAGAGTGTTGACTTCAATATTGGCTCCGCCAGAGCAAATCTTTGAAGCGGAAACTAGTCGGCAGTACTCTATCAACCCCATTGTCAACCAAGCATTTTCTGAAAGCAGCAACCTATGTTCAACATCCACAACTTGGAATATAATGTTGTACTTTTTTCCTTTATGACGTCAGTTAATCAAGACTTTGCCATTTACCTTAAACTGAGCTCCACCAAAAGCTATTAATTTGCAATCTTATGGCTCCAAGCTTAGTTTTTTACCATCCAGGAAATGACTTAAGTACTCTATAGCAACAATGCATACGTCAGCACCACTATCCTGTCACATTCATAGCTCTTCCACTCATTAGTAATTTAAAATTCTAATTTAGCTTTAGAACTCGCCTTTCGGGCTCTTTTGATTAGCTTTGCACAATTATCCAATGTTTGTGCTACACTACACAACATATGCCTTGTTGCGATCGTATTTTTTTTGTTGCCACCGCCTGTATTTTTGTTTGTTTCTGTTTTGCTTCTCTCCTTCTGTTTCTTGTTTCCATCTGTTCGCCTTTCTGGTGAATGCGGCCAGGCAAGGCATAGTGACAGTTTTGAGGTAAAAATGGCGCTGCCTCAGACTAGTCAAAATTTGAAAGTGAGTTGATTGACCGGTGAAACGGCCAATTGTGGAATAGCGGAGGAGTCCAATAAATTGGAAAAAAACGGAGGATTAAAAAAATAAGGATTTAAGGCGGTGGGAAAGAAGAAACGCGGCTGGTCTTTGAAAATGTTGAGAGTGTGTCGATTGAAAATTGTTTGTCGTGTGTCGGTTGGTGAGTGCGTGAGTGATGTGTTTTTTTATGTCATTGGAAGCAGTCCATCCGGTTGAAAAGTGCTTGTCGTTGCTTATTTTTACTCTTCCGTTTTAATTTTAAATCATCAAAAATAAAACTGTCATCTCTTGACTTGAACCCAAACAAATCATTGAGATTCCCGAATTGAGTGAAAGCCCACTGGAGCCAGGAGAAGCTGCAGCCCGACCCATCCCGAGGGAACAAGATAAGTTACATTATTATGAACTAAGAGTATTTTTTTTAGTATTTAAGATTATAATTATACAAATTAAAAGTAAGCATAAAGTTATTTAAGTTTAAAACGTTATTTATTTATTGAAGTATAGTGTGTAGAGTAAATATATATACAATTATAGGCTAAGACGGAGGCGATGGGGCTGGCTCGCTTGACGTCGATGAGGAGGATGGACAAAACAATGGTGAGTTTGATACCTCTTCTCTTCTTTTAGTGTTGCCCCACCCGATGCAGTGTGGCGGGTTGAGAACCACGACCGTTGCTGTGAGCTAGCCGCGGCCACCACACTGTATCACAAGGGGTGTTCGCAACAAGTAGAAAATTATGAAAATGTGCAGCAAACCCCTGTAGCAAGTAATACGCCTCAAATAGATATACAAAATGAAACCAATATTACTAAAATAGGAATACAAATTAGAGATATTATTAAAACTTCTTTGTGTTGTAGATAAATAAAATAGAAATAACAATGTTTTTTATTAAATACGTATAAGGAAAAAAAATATAATTTGATATGATTAAAATGTTATGATTTATGTAAATTCAATAAAAATTAAATAAATAAAAGAAAGAATAAGTGTTCTAAGAATAGTAAAACATAAGAGAAGGCTTTGCAGCTTATTTTTCTGTATTTGGGGCCCAATAGTTGCAGTCTCCAATCATGCTTCTTTCATTCACTGCTTCTGTGAATTAATAAATGTATGTCATTATAAAATAAATAAATGAAAAAATAAGAGTGTGGTAAGAATAATAAAAATATGAAAACTTACCTTGTAAGAGAAGATTTTGAAGTTCTTTTGTCCGGGTTTGGAGCTCAAATGTTTTTATGCTTATATTCATTTGGTGCTCCTGTTCTTCAGTTTTAAAGACCTTTCCTTCTGTTCGATTAATTTGTTCAATCTTTTCAGAACTTCTTTGTGGTAGTCTTCAGTAGCACCAATATTTTCTTTCACCAAGGTTTTTTTGTTTCTCTTTGGTGTTAGAAATTCATTCTGAACAAATTTACCTATTGGTCTGTTGCTCTTCTTCCTCATCTTTATCGGAAGTGATCAAAAAGGAATATATATGTAATCTTCCATATATATTTTTTTGTGTAAGGTAATTCTTACCACCAGCTGCCGGACAGAGTTGGCGCGTAAATCCAGCTACGCTCTCTCGGCTGGTCGGCATACTATGGGCGGTGCCACCGGAATGGGTGCGAAGAGACGGCGAAGGGTAAGAATCGATCAAGTATTATTAAATCTGATGAAGTGCAATTCTAGCAAATGCGTCGGCGCGGCAAGCCAGCTGCCTAGCGTGGGAACCCAAATATTCAGTGACCGCTCCGCGACCAATCCATGGATACTCACCACCGGATGAACTCGTCAGAGTGCAGAACAATTGCGGTTCACTACAGCCGTCAGTAGCGAATACGGCAGCAGGTTTCCTTCAAGGCGATGAATGAAGGACGAGGGACGATTTTCGATAACATCAATTTCTAATAGATTAGTTTATTCTTAAGACATTTGTCATTCGTTCGTTACAGTAGATTAGTTCTTTCCGGACACATTTATAATTTAAATAATTGAGTAGGTAACATTAGTTTCCAATAGTTTAGTTTCTTCTTAACACATTTATAATTTCAATAATTCAGCAGTTCAGATTAGTTTCATTTGTAATTTAAATAATTCACAAAATCGCGCACAACCTCGACCGTTCCAGCTCAACCCCGCGTTTTTGATTTATATTCATTTGCTTCTGATCTGCACACATCTACACCAAAATACAACACATAAATTTTAGAATAAGAAATATCAGTGTAAATTAATTTTTTTATTATCTAACCTTACGCCACGTTTTCGAATTCTTAACGGGCAGCCCAGACGTTTTCAGTATAGTCGGTAGATTTGTCCACAATCTGTTGTCCTCAGCTTTTCCCTGACCACTGTTTGGTAGAAAGCCTTTAGCCCAGTCGGAGTGATCTGCCATGTATTCAGCAAGAATCTGTTTCTGCCTATAATTTACTCTAGAAATATTGGTTCTATAATTTACAAAAAATTTATAACTCAACAAAATAAACTAAAAGTAAGCATTTACATTTCGTTTATCTTTTACTAATTAATAATTAATAGTTTTACTAATTAATAACTAATTTTTTATTAACTGAAAAACGTTATTTCGTTCGATCATTTGCTATCGATAAAATTTCGAATGGTTCCGTTCAAATTCCGCTTGTGAGCGAGTGGCATCATACCAAATTCCGGCACACTTTACTCGCTATCAAGTGAGAAGACCAAATAAATAAATTCTGCACGTTCGGTAAGAATTCCACTCGTTCGCATCTGCGAGAAATAGCCCCCAGATTTTCCCAACTTGTTTTAATTGTATTTTTGTTTTGTATGCTATTAATTACACTAGTTTACAAAATGAAATTTTTCATGTACATTTGATGAGAGGTGACTTTTCTTATGTATTTTCATCGGCTGAATTCGAAAATCAAGGTTAAATTTTTTTCATGGAATAGTTTTTGAGATATTGTAATTTTTGTATTTTTTCGACCTTTTTTTCACGTGAGAAATCATATCTCGAGCTAGAAATGTCCGATTGGGTCGTTCGTATCGATGAAAATAAGGCACATTTTCAAAAAAATAATATTTTACAGTGATTCTGTGCCGGCGGAAAAGTACAAGTCGTTGAAAAAACGTCTGGTTTCTCTTCATGTACGTAAAGATGATACTTTAACTTAAGAACTAAGACCAACTAGAAGAAAATCGACCGAAAAATGACAAAGCAATATAAGCAATTGAGTGAATAAATCCACTCCATATTTAAATCCGAATCCCAAATCGGTGAATCTACGTCTATTTTGTTGGAGGACAAAATTGCCACACACGTAACAGAAATTATTTGGATTGTTTACGCACTTAAATTCTCGTTTTTTTATAGGCATTTTGGAAAATATGGAGTGGATTTATTCACTCAATTGCTTATAACTTTGTCATTTTTCGTCGATTTTCTTCTAGTTAGTCTTAGTTCTTACGTTAAAATATCATCTTTACGTACATGAAGAGAAACCAGACGTTTTTTCAACGATTTGTACTTTTCCGCCGGCACAGAATCACTGTAAAATACAATTTTTTTGAAAATGTTCCCTATTTTCATCGATCATCGAGCTTTACCAATCAAAGATCCGACTATACATGTTTGTTCGTCATCTCAATACCTTGCATTGGGTACCAAGAACGACCCAATCGGACATTTCTAGCTCGAGATATGATTTGTCACGTGAAAAAAGGTCGAAAAAATACAAAAATTACAATATCTCAAAAACTATTCCATGAAAAAAAATTTAACCTTGATTTTCGAATTCAGCAGATGAAAATACATAAGAAAAGTCACCTCTCATCATATATCCATTTTCGGTGTAAACTAGTGTTATTTGTAAAAAAATGCAGAAACTAAATTGAGTTCGACTTTTTTGTAAGGAATTTATAAATTATAGGAGTGTAAATCTTTGTGAAGAAAAATTAAGAGGTTTTTAACATATGGTCGATAGCACATACAAAAAAATTATCCCAAGTCAGCACTAACACTGATAACAGTGGCAGCGATGGTAACGTGAATCTTCTGTTAAGGTACGACACGTTAGTCGCAAATAATGAACTGGAACGTCGCAATTTCATTTTAAATTACTTTAAGTATAAGAGAAGCTAGCATAATAAATATAACAAATAAAAGGACACTCGATTTTAACATAAACGAATCAGACGTTTTTCTTAATTTTTCATTATTTGTACAGATGACTGCTGATCACTTTATTTCGGAAAGTAATTATAACACATTTTTTTTTAATAACAAAATTTTGTTTATACCTTTTCTATTTATAAATGTTAAAAATACAAGAAGTGTCGGAAAATAAACCAAACGATTCCAAAATACTATGAGACAAATAGGGGTCTGTCATATTTTCCGATATATTTCGTTCATCTCTGTTCTTGAATTCAACAAAGATCCCAGAAATTTGAATAAATAAATTAGCACTTCGCATATAACGATTTTGTTTTTTGACTCATTCGAAATTATTTTTGAAACTCACCTTGCAATATTATACTAAAATTAAAACAAAAAATCATTTCAATAAAATACTGAAATATATTGTAAATATGATTTCCAAAATAGTATCTAACAGTTTCAGAACAATGCCAGTTTCACTTATCTAAGGAAAGATTCAAATAAGCATATAATATTCAATTTCTCATAAACGTACGCGTATTAAATATCTCAAGATCTCTGTTGTAAACAGCTGAATTAAATGTAAATACAGAAATAATTAGATTGGATATTACTAAGAATATAAAGACTTACAATTACCGACCACGCGACGTTTGATGTTAATGATATTTAGATTATATTTATTAATATTATTTAAGCTAATTAACAAACATTTAAAATGCAATGTACGTTCCAAAAATGTGTATAATAAATCTACGTAAAATGTAGCTGACTTTCAAATTTGTATAAAGGTACGTAATTATAGATTATACATGGGATTATTAGTTGCATCGAATAATTGAGTGCCAGTCGATTCGATCATAGAACGTAATGCAATGCTGCGTTGCTTCGCTACAGCTTTTCGTAGTGTTAATTCGAAAACATTGCTTTCATCTACATTATCCATAGCCAAATGATCACGCGACAATTTATGTATATCAGAATTAAAATTGTCCTCATCAAAAATGCAATTGACTGCTGTTTCTTTAATATATATTTCGGTGCTGCGATTTTGTATTACCTCACTGGGGAAGCATTGTAATAACTCTTCAAAAGTTAATTCAGCAACTAGATTATTGAGTATTTCTAAAACGGGGATAAAGTTTTTTCTTACATAAAATTTAAATACTATTTGAACATTTTTAATATGAACCTGCAAGATGTCCTTTCCAGTTTGGGAATAAATCTTGCTTATTAACAATAATCCTTAATAACGACTCCCAGTGTTTCGGAGTAAATCCATTTGACTAAAATACAAGTGTTTAATAATATATGAATTAAGGGGGTGTAATCAATCTATGCCTTGAAACTTTGATTTCAGGTGGATATATAAATATACAATCGTACCTTGCCATACTGCCACATGTATTCCGGACAAAAATTCAGCATATAATTAATTGCCAAATTTTTTGGCAAAATAATGGTAAGAAAACTATCAATTCCAATTAGAGTTGATGTCTTTTGTATGAATGCAACAAATTCCTCAATGATTTCACGACCAATTTTTGGTGATGCTAGTAACGACTAAAATTGTTCAATGCAGAAAATAAGAAATTCTCACTTGCTTTTAAAAACATTGCTTAATATAACTTAAAAACACTGCAAAGAATCTAAAAGTTGGTTGAGATAAATCGAACACCCAGAATACGAATAATAATGCCTTGGGTAGTTTGTTTTTATCGATTTAAAGTATGAACAGAATTAAAGAAAAAACATTAAGTAACAATCTGTCCAGAATATATTTGTAATATGGAGATGAATAAGAATGCGAGCGTTTTTAATGGTTTTAATCTCATATGAAAACAAAAAATTCTCTATATATTTTTTCAGGAATATTGTTACTGTGTTAATATACTGTATAATTAATATACACTGCGAAACTAGAAACTCGCGAGATCCAAAATACATTCGATACATACTTTCCATATGACTAAACTTGGTGTTTTTGTTTTGATTGGGTGATAAAAAACGCCGGTAAACCATTCGAGAAAAAGCATTATAACAAATTCAAAACAAAATATGTGTCCAAAGCTGTGAATACATCTAATGATAGAAGGATATTCACACTCAACCATTGAATGTTAATTGCATATACTATATTTAATATAGACTTGTAACCAAACTTGGATTCAGTAAACATTAAAATTCTGGAAAATGTGATTCGCTTAAAAAATTGACAACTTTGTTTTGATTTTCTTTCTACTCATATACAGCACACTCGAATAATTTAAAATGAATCCTATTGCTCTTTGCCATTGCTGTATAATTAAATTACATTTAACTGACCTGAATTTTTAAAGTAAGTGTTAGTAGCTCATTATGCCAGCCCAGAAATTTCACCGTGCATTCACCTTCATCCTTATTGGGAAAACTGAAATCACAGCGTTTATATGGTGGCAAGCGGTTCAAATATTGTGGACGCTCCTGCAAGCAGGGTATAGGGCGTATATAAGTATTAATGTGTTGCTCATATTCCTCATTAGAAAGTCTGTAATCCGGAATAAATGGAACGAATACAAGTTTTTTTTCACCGATATTTGTAGGAGCTTCTACACTTGACTTGAAGTAATAGTGTTGCATGCTGTTATAACCTGTGCGCTCATGCCCATAACTTTTATGTTGCTGTTGTAAACGCATTTCTTGTAAATGCCGCATCATAAATTGTATACATTCCACTCGCAATTTAAGGAAATCTTCGTTTGTTGATTCCTGCTCTTGATCAGCCGATTGAAGATTACTTACGAGATCACTGAGGGCCTTTAATCGACCCATATACATGCGGAATAGTATTTTTAATCCTTTGAGGTTTGTTTCGCCATCAATTGTAGTGAATTGTTGTTGGTCCCCATGATTGATTAATGAAGGATTTGATTTAAATGGCGACTGCTGTTCGTTTAAGTGATCGTAGACTACGCGATTTTTTCTACTCGGCACGCATCGTTCTTCCAAAGATAAACTGCCGCCAGAGAGAGATTCTGCAATTGAATTTCCAATGGAAACGTCACGTTCGCTATTCAACGAGGGAGTCTTTGAGGAGTTCTCATCGTATTCATCTCCTTCTTGAGGAGGCGTATTTGAATGTAAATTCAAATTACTTAAGGGATTCACATCGAAAAAATCATAGTAGCACACCTTAAATTAAAAAAAAAAAATTTAGTCAGAATAAATATTATCGCATCGTATAAGCACCTGTAAAATATTGACAAAAACTTTTTGAGAAGTTTGATAGCCCTTATGACCGATGTGTGAAGCAATATAGTTAAGAAACAATTGCAATAGCATATCCAAACTAACGCTGTGCTCGATGCATAATGCATGCACGAAAGCATCGCTAATGGCCTCAATCAGATCAGCATTCTCAGTGGTTAGCAAGATTGTTTCGGTGAAATCGGAAAATGAGACAATTGCCGTCGGTTGGATTTGCGGAGAATGAGTCGCTGTACAAGTGTGTCCCAGCAACGATTTGCGTTTATGTTGTCTATGCTGTTGCGACTGTTTTTGGGGTGCAGACTGATAGTTTGCATCACACATCATTTTAATTTCGGAGCGTTCTTTCTCAAACAGCACAGTGCCATCATCAAACAGCACATTTTTGTATTTGATTAAAGATACTGCTAAATCACGACGACTTGTTTTGGAAATTACTTCTTGTGACAAAATGTAATTTGACATTCGGCAAGAGGTTACAGCGAGTAAAAGATTCTCTTCAGGGTTTCTGTTGAAGGCAAATTATTACTTTTTGTTTTGAATTAAAGAAATCTGAAAAAATACTCACAGCTTTTCCAAATATTTTAAGTAGTTTATTAATTCACCACCTATGGCATCTGCCATCACTGGAGAGCTCAACATAATTTGCGGAATATCGACCGGTGAGTATTTAATAAACATATTTAAAAACTCAAGAGACAATGGCACATGCTGAAATCCCTTCTCGACAACTCTTTTGGGAGTGAAAAAGGGATTTACCAATTGATTCACAAAAGCAGCTTTCAAACGGTCTGTGCCCACGTTAACCAAAAAGTGCTTCACCGTATAAATGAGGCCTACTAGTTCATCTGGATTATTTGTGCTATAACCACCGCGGTGAATAGATTTATCCTTTTCGTCATATTCGTATTTTAAGAAGTTTGCAATGTGATTAGCATAAATTTCAATCAATTGTGCATTGCACATTTTATAAAATCCTGTTGCTTGCAAATAAACTTCCTTTTTTTTCGATCTAAAATTGTGAAATATTGGTAGAAATCAATTTTTTTGTTTGATGATGTTCATTCATTAACAATTACCTTATTGAAAAGTCTGCTAACTTCCGACAGTTGTCAATAAACTTTGCCCGCAAATGCTGTTCACTTTCTGGACTTAACTTTTCACATAATAGACATATACTTAAGCGCAACATAACATGTGATTCTTCCATTAAATCATAAAAGTTGGAGCTGCTTGCCGCCCGAAATGACTCCGCGGTGGTCTCCAAGTCCTCAATGACATATTGTATTTTTGGAACCTCTAAATTATAAAGTGTCCACTCGTTAACGGATGACTGTTGTAATAAGTTGGTGCCTCGCAAAAGGTTATGCTTGGCCTTTGCTTCGGCCAGTAGACGTGCTGCAATGTTACGTTTAATTTCACAACCTCCACTTCCGCCACTGCGTCTTTTAATAACTGAGGTGGGATCAATGGGTTGTAGATTGGTATTTGGCACTAGCGAACTGTTACTAATTAACACCAAATTATCACTATTAACGCACACGTATTGTACGTGCATAAAGGAACAGAGACCAATCACTGCAATGGCCGCATTCATATCAGGGTTTGATTCTTCAGAAAAGAAACCACTGATTGTGGGATACTCAAAGCGATTATTAAATAATTTATGACCTATGCGCGATGTATGTGTCTCTACAGATTCAGTGGTGACGCAATAAATTACGTAATCATTGATGTGCACTGTTATCACGGGTGCAGTAAAGGAATACGTAGCAACGGGTTTTTCATTTTCATTGTACCATTCCCCTGCAAGAAATGTATCGCTTAGTATATAAGTTTATATGAACTACTGTTACTATAAGCACCTTGAGCACAAAATTGATATAAATAACCATCCACACTGCTTGCTACCAAGAGGGCATAACCAATACAGTTCTGATGTATTCTTGATTTAAGAGTGCGTCGATTGGAGTGTTTGGATCTAGTAACTGCGCTTGGTACTTGCTGATTTCCCAACTCATAATCAGTTTCCTCCATGTTCTCTCCTAAATGAGTGTTGCGTTGATAAATTGCTTTTAAATCCATACAACGAAAAATTTCAACAATGCGACTGTTTGGCTCTGAGGTCTTCATACATATTTGGAATAATTTGCGTATATCATATTGCACTGTGGTATCATCATTGTAGGAAGAAATTGTATTTCCATGGCTGGAGATACGCTAGAAGTAAAATACTCTATCATAGAAAACGAATACTGAACTGTAATACAAGTACACAAACTATAAACGGACTTATATGTAAAAAAAAAAAAATATTCATTTTACATACTTGCACATTCATTGCCTTAGATTCGTTCACCAATTTAATTTTAATTTCAGTAGCACGAGTAGGACTGATAAAAATTGCCTGTGTATCACTGCCGCAGACCCCTGCAGAAGACCCACTACCAATCAAATAATCGCCATTTTTTTCCCATTGTGATTTTAAATCTACTTCAAATTCACGACCACAAGCCGAGTTTACCAAACGTGCCACATTAAAATCGATTGGTGTACGTCCAGGCAAACTAGTCATATCAATTTGACCACTGGACGTTGTCTCCAATGAATCCGTTTCGAAGCTATGATTACTAGAGGCTCCTGCGCTCGCTTTACTTGCTGTGCTCGACACAGAACTTGAGATAGCCTCGTCGACATCATCGCTAGTTTCGTCAACATCATAGTCGTTATCAAGTGGATACGATGAGACTATACCTGCTGAACTGCCTAGCACGTCAACAACCTTGAATGCTACGCAGAAGCGATTATTCATACAAGCGATTACGTTTTCTGCGAGATTTAGTTTTAATGGGACGAAACTTAGATTGACAAAAAATTTAAACGGAAGAAAATCGATGTAGGAAAAACGGGGTTGTGTGATTTCATGAGTGCACTGAGTATATTCGTACAGGTAGATACGGTCTTTGCTGCTAACGATGATATTTCCGGATTTCTGTAGTTAGAAGAAGAGTTATATATTGTATAATATTTGCTGTCAAATCCAAATAAAAGGATAAGAAATATAAAAGCAGAGGTAATATTCAGAAATGTTGTCGAAATTCGATCATATATATATATATATATATATATATATATATATATATATATATATATATATATATATATATATATATATATATATATATATATATATATATATATACATATACATATATATATATATATATATATATATATATATATATATATATATATATATATATATATATATATATATATATATATATATATATATATTGTTGCGATCGTTGTTTTGGCGTCCACCGTGTGTAGGGTTGTTTTGCTCCCCTCCTTCTGTTGTTCCTTCCACTTGTCCGCTTTGCTGGTGAATGCGGCCAGGCTGAAACCTACCAGATTCTGAGGTACAGATGGCGCTGCCTCAGAATGGTAGAAATTTGAAAAAAAGGTGACTGACCGCCTCGACCGCTGGAGCGGTCACTGATGGAATAGCGGAAGAGGCCGAGGAAAATGAAGATAGGATGTTTTTTAGTTCGTGTCGGTGGTATTGGCAAAAAGAGTCGTCTCGTCCGTGGTCCGGTGATTGTTTGTTAGTAGCGTATTTTAGTTGAATCAATAGAAAAATTGTCGCAGCATAACTACAATAGTGTAAAAATAGTGTTTCTATTCTTATAATAAATGAAGTGAAAGTTATTTTCAAAAATAAAGATTCAAAGCAGAGCAGAACGTGGACGTCCTCTGTATTAGTGGCACGGTCAGTGTAGGTCAAATTTCGTTGGCCTCGAATAATATCGTTTCTTTGAGTTATAATTCGCCACGCAAATTGCACAGAATCGTTATTTGTGGTATAAATTATATGCTCCATGAGTTATAATCGTAATTAAGCTGCTTTTTCGAGTTGAGCTCGCTCATATTTAAAGGTCGTGTAGCAGAGGTCGGGAAGGAAAAAGGAGGCTGCCGCCCGCCCCTAGAGATAAGTAAATATTTATTTAAGTTATTAAGTACTCGAGTATATGTATGTTATTTATTTAAGTAAAATGTGTAGTTATGTTTAATTTTATGTTAAAAATGTTAGGCTAAGGCGGTCAATATGGGGCGGGCTCGCTTGTCGACGTAGCGGAGGATGCTGGGAAACATGGTGAGTTGGAGTTTTTTTTTTGTAGTGTTGCCCCACCCGATGCAGTGTGGCGGGTTAAGGACCACGACCATTGCGGTGAGCTAGCCGTGGTCACCACACTGCATCATTCTAGTGGTGCGGTAACAATATATATATATACATATATATATATATATATATATATATATATATATATATATATATATATATATATATATATTTATATATATATAAATACATATATATATATATATATATATATATATATATATATATATATATATATATATATATACAGCGCACTCGGCAAAACGTCAACACTAGTTTACGTCAACATCCCAAAACGTCAACCCTTAATTTTTTATATTGTCTACCTAAAACGTCAACCAAACCACAAAGCTCTAAAACGTCAACTTTAAATAATCAAAATTTTGAATTAAGCAGCAGTTAAAATCACACACACACATTTATTTTATGAAATTAGTTCAGAATTTGGGTATTCCCCTTATAAGTACGTAGAATAGAAAATAAATTGCATCTCTATCTGTTGTCTTTTTATGTTCAGTTGCTTTTTTGCTCTCGTAAGTATCACATTACCAAAATGTGCTCAAAACAACCGAAAGTGCTTAAATTACAAGAAAAGGCAAATATTTTGGATTTATTAGAAAAGGGTGCCAGTGCGGTAGCTTTAGCAAAGCAATATGGTATCTCAAAATCAACAATTAGCAAGATAAAATTGAAAAAAAATAAAATTTTGTTCTGTGTTAATAACACACTTTCCGGTCCGGGAAAAAGAAAGACATTAAGAGCATCAGAGTTGCCGAAAATGGAAAAGCGCCTGTATCAATGGTTTGTTAAGCAGAGAGAAAGGCATTATCCGGTTAATGCATTAGCGCTCAAACAAAAGGCTAAAGAGATTCATCTAAAAGTAAAAGAAACGGAATGTTCTTTTAACGCAAGTGATGGATGGTTGCAAGGCTTTAAAAAAGATTTGGAGTTCGCCTGCTTAAAATAACTGGAGAAAAGCTATCTTCGCAGCCTTTGCTTGTCGAACCATTTAAAATCAAACTAAAGCAAAAAATTGAAGAAATGGGTCTATGCCATGATCAATTGTACAATGCTGATGAATCTGGCTTATTCTGGAAAATTTTGCCAGAAAAGTCTTACGTATCAAGTGCCGAAAGGACTGCTCCGGGCGTAAAGACAGAAAAACAACGCGTTACTTTTTTATGTTGTGCTAATGCTTCCGGAAATCATAAGCTTAAATTGTTGGTGATTGGGAAGGCAAAAAATCCACGCATTTTCAAAAATTTTAACTGCCCAACTGAGTACAAGAGTTCCAAGTCCTCATGGATGACATCAGCTATTTTCTACGATTGGTTTCACAAATCCTTTGTGCCACAGGTTAATATCTGTTCTGCTGCAGAATAAATATCGCTTTTAATAGCTAAGATTTTCTAATTTTAGGTAACAGATTTTCTTTTAAAAAAGAACTTGCCAGTTAAAGTGCTCCTTCTAATAGACAATGCTCAGATGGAAACATAATTGCAATGTTTTTTCCTCCGAATGTAACCCCACTTATCCAACCAATGGATCAAAACGCAATTAAAATAACGAAGCTGTAGAAACAGTCTTCTAGCCATGGTAGCAGCAAAAAAATCAGATCTAGTAGATTCGATGAAAGCTGTTACATTAAGGGATTGTGCTATGCTTTTAGAAGCGGCATGGAATAAAATTAGCAAAGATACAATGGCAAAATGCTGGCAAACTGTTTTGCGTTTCACGGAAAATGAGACAGATCTGGAGGAAGATATTCCGTTAAGCATATTGAAAGAAAAAATAAACTCGGAACTGCAACAACAAATGGAGCTCGCAGTTGATCTGCTTTATGAAATAAACCCTCAGGTTTGTCGCTTTTTAAAATTATTTTAACGATACGACCAGTAACTTTATACATTTTTTTAAGGTTGACTATACAGTACCATCCATTCAGAAGTGGAATGAAGATGTTCTACTGGGTAATGTTTCTAATTCGTGTGAAATTGAGGAGTTAGAAGTGACCGATGATGATGACAACGATTTAGATACGAGTACAAATGTACAGACAATAAAACCAAACGAAGCTGTCGAAATATTTAACCGGGCTTTGGATTGGGCTCAATGCGAGAATGTTGAGCAAAATGACCTAAATGTATTAAGACGTTTACGAGAGAAAGCTCTCCTCCAAGTATTGGAAAGGAAAAAACAACAGAAAAAATAACAGATTTTTTTAGATGCATAAGTATGTATGTGAAATGTGATCTCTTTTAAAATGTGTTTCTTTAGTTTTAGTTAGGCTGAAAGCCTTTTTTGTTATTTTTTTGTATTTGTTTATGTTTCGCTTTAGTTTATAGTCAATAAAAACGTTTTAAAGCACACTATCAATATGTTTTTTATTAAAAGTTTCTACATTCATAAACGTCAACAATTTGTTAAACGTCAACAGTCGCGGTTTTAATTAGTTGACGTTTTCCCGAGCGCACTGTATATATATATATATATATATATATATATATATATATATATATATATATATATATATATATTTATATATATATATATATATATATATATATATATATATATATATATATATATATATACTTTTTTATATATATTTTATATAAATTGTGTACCACCTTAAGCAGCTCTTATGCATTTCTCCACTCCTCTCAATTTCGTTTATTTTGAACAGAATTTAATCGCACATTGCTTATATTTGACAATTCCGGAGGTACGAAATTCCCCTTGCAGTCACTATGTAAGTAAATTCACCTTAACCTAGAGCATAAGAAAGTGTTCATTGAATAAGAATTTTAATTTGCTCTATACTGATCTGACTGTGTCCAGTGTGCTTGTTCGAAGTTAAGATATTTTGCTTTTTGTACCCGTTTTTTTCTTGCGCAAGAAATGTCAAAAAAGATACATTCCGATGTGGGTATTGTAACAAAAACAATTTTAGAACAGAACCAAATTATTGTATAAATACTTGTATAAAAACCTGAATCAAATTAAAAAAACAAACTCGAAATAATTGATTGAGTTGAATTAATTAAATTTGAATCTCCTTTCTATCCAAATTTGTAACACAGTAATTAGCTGATCTGATATATTTTGCACTTTCTGCGTCAACGACTTTGTTGCTATAAATTGCTTCATTCTGCTCTTAAAGCTTTTAAGGGCTTTTTAGACCAGCTATGTCCTTCTCTACTCTGCACTTTTACAGTAGTAATTATTGGTAAATATACACTTTTTTCGATTAAAAACAAAAAATTGTCAAAGACAGCTTATAAATTTCTTCTTTATACAGTTTTGCACAGATAACTCCTACAAATGTATATCAAACGTAAAGTCCGGACTCATGGATAAATGCAAATTTAAAGTTACGGTTCTCTGATAATATACATTAGTAAATTAAATATAGTGTTTTATCACCTGGCAGCACTGTATCAATTCCGGTGGACTTCTTAAAGGCAACTCAATTACATCAATACTTTCCACCAATGGAGCTTTTGGTGTTGTCATTGATGCAATACGTATGGTAATAGGCAAATCAATTAATTTTACATTCGAGAATTTCCAAAAATTCGCATAAATACGAACGAACATTTTTATATCATCCTCTGAGTAGGTTGCAGTACCATTGTTGCTACTAGTGCAACTGATGCTTGTATTGTTGGATTGCAACGGACTCCCAAGATTCTCCTTCTCCAGCGTAAGGAGATATCTACCTGATCATGATAAAAATTGAAAACAATCATTGAATCAAATGAATAGCCAATATGATATCAAAATACCTGCTTCACAGTAAATTAAATTGACAACTTCACCAACAGTGGGTAGCGAGTATTTTGTAGGTGACCGCTCATCGCTTTTGTCATTTTCAGATGAGCTCACTTCGCTGGGGCGTTGTTTATCGCTTATGTTATAGATTTCTATAAACTGCCCAGCACTGCTAATGGCGATGCGGTTTGAACCGATCAGAGTGGCAGCAAGAATATCCCCATTCAGTGAGTATGTATTTTGTCTAGCAAAGTTGTAGGCTTGCAATATTTTCACCATTTTGCCAAATATAATGCCTATAAATAATTAGTTAGTTAAATAATATAATTAAAACCTTGAAAAACATTTTTATAATAACGGAAAAAAAGATTGGCCATAAAAATGATTATACATACATATACATACGGTTCAAGTCATTCACTCCACTGTAAACATTTATAAAGAACAAATTTTGTTGCGCACCGTTCTACGATACTGGGCTGACTGTTGCAAGAAAAATTTAAATTGAAATGTTATTTCACTAGCCGTGTATTATTGTAGCTACTGTCTATTGTGTAATGTGTGACAGTGTACTGCTGCGGTAGTGTGTGTGAAAGCGTAGGTAGGTTAACACTATCGACTGCTTAAACAAAAGAAAAAGAAAAGTCCTTTCACTAACCACACCCTTATAATAATATTCCTGGCTCAGTCGTAATTTATAAAATGGTTGTTTTGTGAGAAGAGAACTATGCAAGAGTATGCAAGTCGGTCAAAGTGGAATGTCTGATTGCATTTCTTGGCTCTTTTGAAAAACTGGTCGAAATTCGCCCCTAATCCATAAACATTTTTTTTAAAACCAATTCAAATCAAGTATGTACGCTACAAGTTGGTTTTTTGCTTTGATATGAAGTTTCTTATATCAGACAAGGAATGAATTCAGATACTAATTATATCAAAGTATTCAAATAAAATGTGTTTTTAGCAAATACAAATTTTGTGTGCTACAATTCGTAGCAAACACACCGCTAAACTATTCAATTCATAAAATATTTATATGTATTTTTATATAATGGTATATTTTTCAGCTAATATTGAAGCAGAGGCGGCGCAGGACCTAAATTTGATGTGGGCAAGATAAATTTTGCTAGGCCCTCTGGTGGCGCAAGAGGGCGAATTTTATACAAAGAAATCAATTTTTGAAAGCGTAATATTTTTATTCATAAAACGTAAGCATCTTCACTATATCTTATTATAAAGTAATTACATACAGTAAAGAGTCAGTTAAACATAAACTTCCTGCCTTTAATCTTACTGAATTCTCTGCATAGCTGCATCGTAATATAACTTCAATTGATGAAACTGCCAAAGCTGAAAGTCTTTGCTGACCCATTGTGCTTTTTAAATAATGTTTTATTAGTTTTAATTTTGAAAAGCTCCTTTCTACCGAGGCTGTACTTAGGGTACTGTTATTACAATATGGATATTTGGGTAAATTTATTTTAAGTTATTTTGTACTATGTATCGTAGCAGGTATTTTACATATTTAATAAAGTCTTCTAAGTTTGCGAGCATTGTTTTTAATTCTTCGTATAGTTCGTAAAGTTGGAAGTCGCTGCTTTCACCCACTCGCATGACTGTATGTAAATCCTCACATTGTTTTATATGTATATGTACATACATATATTCTTTTGGAAAATTTTTAAATTTGCTCAGATCATAGAGAAAACCATCATTTTTAAAATGTTGATTGCGAGCTGAAAGCCCTGGCAGCTAGTGCTCCTAAATTTCGTATGATAAGAATTGATTCTTATCCTTCTTTTGTAAATAAAATAAATAAAATAATAAAATGTTGATTTAAAGATATAAATCTTGAATCCATATTACTCACTATGGAATCAATCATGGTGTTAAAAAAGTCTATTTCGTATCGCTTTTTGCGAGACTGTACAGGTTCATCATTGCTTTCATAATTAAACATCTTTGTATTTTTGAGAACCCTTTTATTTTTAAAGTCTTTTGGCAGATCATAACTGCTCTTTTCAATAAATTGAGGAGCGTAAGACAAGCATTGTTCGAACCCACTTCGTCGATATTCTTTACTCTAGTCACAAAATGTATGCAAATGTTCCCGAGCAATGCTTAAATGAATTTGTGCGGTTTGCCATAATTTGCTTATGATATTGACATGTGATAATATCTTATACCATAAATGTATTGATATGATATATTCTAAGTTAAGCATTTCGTTTAAAACCGAACCACAATCACTGAGTGTGTGATTCCTCGGTTTTTGATCTTTCAATGCCTTCAACAACATCATCAAATTGCAATAATATGGCCTTCCCTACCTCGATTCTGATTTCCCATCTTGTACCTGATAAAGGCTTTAATCTCAGCGTTTGCTGGATCTTTAAAGCACCAAATAAAGCCAAAAAATGTTTTTGCTGCCGCAGAAGAATTGGCTGCATCTACCAACAGTAGACTCCAACTATGACAACCGCAAGGTGTAAAAAAATGCCCTGGGATTAATATTCAATATACGAGCTTTAACTCCATTACTTATGCCTACCATGTTTGAGCCATCGTATCGTATCCCTGGCCACGATAATTTTGAATATCCAATCCATTTTTTCTAGCTCTTCTAGAATGGCATTAGTAAGATACTCTCCAGTCGTCTTTGCGACAGCAAGAAATCAGATAAAGTTTTCTTCTATTGTGCCGGTTGATGTATTACAAAATCTCAAGGTAATTGACATTTGTTCAACTCGATTGTGATCTCTCGTGCAGTCGAGCAAAATAGAGAAGTACTTTTCGTATTTTTCCCTACAAATCGCTTCATCGGTAGCTGTTTTTGCCATCAATGAGATCAATTCATTTTGAATATTGTGACTTAAATAATGGTGTGCACGTTGTTTGCCATTAATGCGTTCTCGTAATGTAGGATATTTACTTATCAATTTAAACACGTCTGTGAAGTTACCAGAATCCCCACTCTCGTCGTTGAGAGATTCTCTGTGACCTCTAAATGGCAGATTATGAGAGGCTAAAAAATTCATGATATCAAGTAATCTCTCAAACAAATTGTGCCAATGCTTCTGAGATTCACGAATTAGCCTTTCGTTTTCTTGGTGTGTTGTTTTCCATATCTTATTGCTTTCTCTAATGTCATCCATTGGAACATAAATGCCATTTGTTCTTTAATATTTTCATGTCTTTGTAAAATGCTACTTAAGTGCTTCCAGTCACAGCACCCTCCCTGCACCATCTAAGTTTATGAATTGCCAAATAGTCTGCATGGAAAACAAAACTTTATTTTGAGAATTTGAATAAACCAAGCGTCGATTTTGAGTTTCACCACTATTTATTTTTCTTGAAAAGTGAAAATGAAAAAAGTACCTACGATCCTCGTCTTTGTGATAATCTTCATCACTCCTTTTTCACTGCTGTGTAGGGCCACTTTGAACTAACGGGTCCGCCAAATAACTTTTTTTTTTTTAAATTCTATATAAAAAAAAACTACTGGATATTTTCTCAAATTTCTTTTTTTATTTGAAAGTACAATCCTTCCGGTTAATAATGGATTTATTCAAATGGCTGCCTCGGCTGGCCATGCGGTAGCCTACACGATCGGTCCAATTTTTAAGCACATTATCGATTGTGTGCAGCTGTATTTCACCAATGGCTTCACGAATATTGTCCTTTAAAGCGTCAATTGTCTCTGGCTTGTCGGCGTAACACTTATCTTTGAGGGCACCCCACAAATAATAGTCCAACGGTGTCAAATCGCAGCTCCGAGGTGGTCAAACGACATCAGCGGCTGATAATGCGATCTTCAAAAACAGGGCGCAAATCATCGAGTGTAGCTTCGGCTGTGTGGCACGTAGCGCCGTCCTGTTGAAACCAAATGTTGCCAATATCCTCCTCTTCAATTTTTGTGAACAAAAATTCGTTCAACATGGCCCGATAACGACGTAATGGCTCCTTGCTCATTTTCGAAGAAAAATGGCCCAATTATGCCTGTGGACCAAAATCCGCACCAAACAGTGACTCGTTTTGGGTGCATCGGCTTTCCAATGTATTCGTACGGGTTTTCTGTGCCCCAAATGCGACAATTTTGCTTGTTTACATACCCGCCAAGATCAAAATGAGCTTCATCTCAATTTTCGCACACATTCTGCAACATTACCATGATTTTCAAAGTAATGTCGCAATATTTCCCAGCGTTGTTCAAGCGTATACACAACCATATTCGTTCAGCGGAAGGATAAAACTAATTATCTGTCAAATCAGACATGAGCTAAGTGTTACCATTCACGAAATAAGCACTAGTTGAAAAAAAACGTTAGATGGCGGACCCGTTATATCATGAAGCTAAGAATCCGTTATCAGAAACGTCCACGTTCCCGGATCTGAACTAACAAATATTAGTTTAAGTATATACCGGGCATCACTTCTAACTTTCGGTGAATTTCTTTGCTCTTCTTAAATTCTGCTTCATAAAATTTGGCTACAGCTTGAGCCAATCTCTATTTCCGGCAGTGGTTCGGTCCTTAGTGCACGTGGCGTACTTCCCACGTGACTATATCTTCTTTGGAAGTCAAAGCAATCTATTCAGATGATTCTGTACTACTGGACGCAGGTTTTTCGAGAAATTTCATTATATTTGAACTTAAGGCCTGATTCGATGCAGCAGTTTAAGATTTTCATTTTTTTTTTGCTGATCCAGATTCCCATTTTCTTCCAATATCTCTATCTCTCCTTGAGCCTGACATGAAGATTGTATATTATATGTGTAACCTGAAAACAATGTTGAATGTTGAAAAAAAGCTTGTGGCTAGGCTTTTAGGAATATTGGAAATGTAAGGCAAACTGTAAAACGTTATTCTCAATGTTTGCTGGAATGTCACAACGTAACAGTGGGAAGTAAAACCGTGAAGAAGTTTGCTGAGATTCAATGAGGGTCTATACACGAAGAACAAGAATAATAACCAAATTTCAGAAAAATAACGGAACGTTTCTTAGTATGAAGCAGAATGGTGTAAAAATGTCAAAATAAATTATACAAAAACTAATTTTGTTCTATATTATTTCGAAAAAATGGAATAAAAATGTTTTGCTTTTATTTACATACCTACATTTATATGTAATTTTGATTAAAGGAAAATCTACACTTTATGTTCTGGTTTTCGTAATTAAGACCATCTGTTTTTATAGCAGTAGAATGCAATTTTTAGAAAACATGTCGATGGTTTTGCTTCTCACTGTATGTTTGAAATTATTTCCTACCCCTTCCTTAATAAGTAAGTATGTACAAATGTATTTAGGTGTACCGTATTTTTTATTCACATACACAAAACTGTTAAAACATAACATAAAATAGTTTTTTTCTTTTTATATGCATTCATGTATTTTAGTTCAATATACCGGACCGATTAACAGTCTATCATTTATTTTGTCAGTGCATTTGGTGATAAAATGCTCGAATGTAAATAGTTGTAAAGGACCTTAGTCTTAAAATGCACCACTGTAAATAACAGTGATTTTATTTGAATTAAAAAAAATAAAAATGTATTGTCTGCGTCGTACCTCTTTCATAAACAACGATTGCTCTTTCCTTGCCATATCGTTTGAATGGTAATGCTTATTAATGTGTGTGTGTTTTTGGATTAAAAATGCGCACTCCCTATACTCAACCGCTAAACAAAAACAAAAAGATAACCGGGCGCATATGAGCTGAGCGTTTGTGAATAACAATTATAGTGAAAAACGAGTAAAAACCTGAAGTCGGGTTAGACCCTTTACATTTCCTTGTGCGTGCGAGTTCAACCAAGGGGATGTTTTCTTCATAAAACATCATTAGCAGCATATCTACGGTAATTTTCGGTAGGGTACGTTGAATTGATTATATTAGAGGCGTGACCTTTATTTGATCGACCCCATGTCTTTGTAGGGACAATATATGTACTAATATAAAATAGTATGTAAATTGTGGGCGTGTCTGTAAAAATAACACCCCCATTTTTCGTGTGGTGTTTAATGTTAGTACCTGCAACCTTCCTGAGAAACTTCGTTGATAAATCATTAATAGGAACCTAGTAATGATTTTGGTTAATTGTGGGCGTGGCAGTATTACTATGGTCGCCATAATTTGCACACACACACTATTATGGACCCCATGTATATTTCTGCTTATGTTTCCGATGGCACTCATACGAAGAAGTGGAAGTTAAACAACAGATATAGCTGCTAGGTACCAGCTGGTATGTAGCAGTGCTGCCAAGTTTTGTGCTGTCACTCTGCAAAAATACTTGTAAATGCCTATCCAGCGCTCACCTCCGCCAAATGGATTTCTTGAAATATTATGCACTAAACTTAAAAGAGAAATTAATAGGACTAAAGCTGAAAATCTCAAACTCAAATTTGATAATATAGAAAAACATGAAACTGCAAAAGCTCCACTAGAAAATTCTCAAAAATTCGAAACAGATGAAGAGGAATTGGGCAGAGAAACTGAATGGATACTTAAATGGAATAAACACATTAAGAAAAGGAAGGCAAATTCATCTCCCGAACATATTCAAAGTTGTAATAATAACTCAGATAACCATGTGAGTTCCGAAAAACTCAAAACAGATAATGAACCGATTACTAAGAAAGAAAAACGCCCTCCTCCCGTTATGATCATGGGAGTCGGCGAGTACAAAGAAATGTATAACTTGATAAAGAAAAATATTAGCAACGCATTTTCATTAAAACTATTAAACAATGGAGTTTTTAAAATAAATCTCTATAATAGCGATGACTATAGAGCCATAACCAAATTGTTGTCAAGTGGAAATTTGTCTTGGCATACTTATGAGAGCAAACAAGATCGTCCCGTTAGAGTAATCACTAAAACACTACACCGTTCGTGCGACCCGGAATTAATTCTTCTAGATCTTCAAGATCCAGGATATAAAATAATTAGCGCAACAAACAAATTAAAATGGAAGTAAAGATATTACAAACAAATATAAAATAACCAATATTTTAAACTCTATAGTAGAAATAGAGCCATTAAAACACTCAAAACTAATTTCACAATGCAAAAACTGTCAGTTATATTATACAAGAAATATTGTGGCAAAGAAGCACGGTGCGTTAAATGCACAGGAAAGCACAGTACTTCAACCTGTACTAAACCAGACAACCAGCAACCAAAATGTTGTAACTGTGGTGAAGCTCATCCAGCAAACTATAGAGGTTGTATGGTACCGCAAGAACTACAAAAAATACGTAACGGAACCACCCAACAGAAAAAACCTCCTCAGCCAGGTACAGTAAACCCTCCTGCAATGCAAACTACGCAGACCAATGTAAACGAAAAGAATGAGCAAAGGCTCAGTTACGCTCAAGTAGCGTGAAACAAGAATGCCACAAAGTCTAATTCTGTAGAAGAAATATTGTCTCAAATTTTAAAACAATTAAAGAAACAAGAATAATTTAATAAAAGCCTAGAAAATCGTCTAGTAAGGCTCGAGCATGCCTCAATGCAATAAAATTGCCCTCATAAACAATGATACTAAAAATAATGCTATGGAATGCGAACGGGCTGGCCAAACATCAACCCAAATTACAAATCATACTGAAAGAAAAAAAAATTGATGTTTACCTGATTTCTGAAACACATTTTACAAATCAGTCGTTCATAAAAATTAACTATGAAACTATGAGACTTACCACACAACTCATCCAGATACTTCAGCTCGTGGTGGTAGCGCAAGTAAGAAAAAATATAGAACATTACGAGTCAGAGAAACTCCATACTTATGAAATCCAAGCAACCACTATCATTATAAATTCCAACCACCAACGGCATTGTACAGTCCCCCGAGATACAAAATTAATAGTGAATTGTACGTTAAATTTATAAAAAACACGAAACCAGATTTATAGTAGGAGGAGATTTCAATGCTAAAAACATCTATTGGGGATCCAGACTAACCACAACAAAAGGGCGTGAGTTATTTAAAGCTGCGCGAGAGACGGGTTGTGAGTTTATCTCAACTGGTAAGCCAACTTATTGGCCAAGCGATTCTGGAAAGTTACCTGATTTAATAGATTTCTTTTTAATCAAAAAAGTTTCAAAGAACTACTTACAAATACATGAGGGTTTTGATCTCAATTCCGACCACTCTCCGGTTTTCTTATCAGTAAGCGAATATATAATAAAAAAAATGCAAAATAAATATCTAACCAACAAGTTTACCGACTGGCACTATTTCAAAGAAGTGCTAGGTAAAAACACTCGACACATAGAACCGCAAAAAACAGAAGAACAACTAGAATACGAAGCCTTAAAATTAACGAAAAATATTCAAAATGCTGCTTGGGCTAGCACGCCAATTTTGAAAAGAAAATCCAAAGGATGGTTCTATCCGAAAGAAATAAAAATTGTAATAACAAACAAAAGAAAACTCCGGCGTCGCTGGCACCAAAGTAGGTCACCCATTGATAAACATGCGCTTAACAAAGCTACAAAGAAACCAAGTCAAGAAATAAAGATTTTTCTAAAATGAACCGACTAGCAGGCTCTTACGAAACCTGTCACAAGAAAAAACAATGATTACTCTTTGTGGAAAGCCACGAAAAACATAAATAGGCCCACATCACCGATTCCTCCAATTAAAATGGCTAATGGTGGCTGGGCCAAACGCAACATTGGAAAGGCTCACACTTTTGCAGACCACCTTATGAAAACCTTTACGACAAATGATGGCGTAGAAACTGATACGAATCACAACATCAACTATGAGAATAAGGCAGGCCCTCTGAGGAGTACCCTTTCCAAAGTAAAATGTGAGATAAGAAACCTAAAATTAAAAAAGTCCAGGTTTTGATCTGATAACAGCAGAAATTTTGAAAGATCTGCCACAGATGTGTTATGAAAATCTTTAAACTTTGTATAACGCCTTATTTAAACTTCGACATGTCCCAAGCATTTGGAAAGTGGCCGAAGTAATAATGCTTCCCAAAACAGGCAAAGTACCACAAGAAGTGTCATCATACAGACCAATTTCTCTGTTACCGATACTATCGAAAGTCTTTGAGAAGCTGCTACACAATAACCTCCAGCCAATTATTGAAGAAAAGAAACTCATATCGTCGAAGTTATTGAAAACTCATTTGAAGAGAAAAAAGTCTGTTCTGCGGTATTTCTAGATGTAGCGAAGACATTCGACAAAGTTTGGCATAAAGGTCTGTTTCATAATCTGCAATTGATTCTACCTCCCGAATATTGTGAAATTATTGAATCATACCTTCAAAAAAGACTTCAGAATTAAGCAAGATGATGCTTATTCCGGGATCCGCGAAGTTAAGGCAGGTGTTCCTCAAGGCAGCATCCTAGGACCCCTACTCTATCGCCTATTCACAAGCGATTTACCGATCGAACCAATCCATATTACCGCAACATTCGCTGACGATACGGCAATCATAGCTACTGGTGGCACAGAGGAAATCTCAGTAGAGAGACTCCAACGTGCCGTAAATTCAATATTTAATTGGACAAAGAAAAGGCGAAAAACATAGAAGTACCATACTCAAATAACGCTAAGTATTTAGGTACGACACTAGACGTAAAGCTCCGATGGTGTGCACATGTGAAAAAGAAAAGAGAAGAACTCGAAATAAAGTATAAAAAAATGTACTGGTTAATTGGCAGAACATCTACGCTTTCTACATATAACAAGCTTTTGTTATATAATCAAATCTTGAAACCCGTATGGGGATACGGCATTAAGAGAACGAAGCCCAGAGACCTCACAAACTAGTCGCACCAATGCGGTGTGAAGTATCCAGCTGAATATAATGAATAAACTTAAATTGCTCGTTAATTTTTAAATGTATAAATTAGTTGCAATATTATAAATGATATATATGTGTGTATAATTATCACGTTTGCATAAAAAAGAAATAAATAAAAAAGTGGGCGTCTCTTTTCCCTGGTTAATCCCATTTGTTGGATATAGCTTTATAATGTATACATGTTCTGTCTCGTAAAATTTCGTCCACATATCTCCACCAGATCTTAAGTTATGAATATTTATTTATAGTGGGCGTGGTAGTTAATATATACGACCCACTTTTTGCATAGGGTTTAATATGACTCACATATCCATAAATGTTCAATTGCGTCACTATTCCATCAAATGGACCGAAGTTATAGTCATTTTAAAAGAGGTGAGAAAAGTTCCTTATATAGGAGGTAGGCCTGTCCTTTATCTAAATCGGCCCATATAGCAATCTGGTTCTGTATCTTTGTCCAGACTATAGTTTTGCAAAATTTCATTAAGATAGCTCTAACGGTGTAGAAAGAGAGTGGCCACAGACGGACGGACAAAATAAAAATTGCTTAGAAAGTGATTCTGATCATATCTGTCCATAACAATGCTTTGCTTAATATTGAAATTTTGAAAGGTTAACATGCAAATATTTAAAGAACGGCTAATAAATATTTTAAGTACTAATGAGTCAAAGAAAGGCTGCATAAACTTCCTATGCGCTCGCCCACGCCTTACGCCGAATCTGTATCGCAGTTTTGAATTTGCTCATTCTAAACATTGTCGCAAGTATTATTAATTTGCGTTGTGATCTCAAATTAGACATTGGTAATCGAACTGTTTATACTGAAGAAGGATATACGAGGTTGGATTGATATTGAAGCTACCTAGCGCTAGATGGCAGCACAAACACAAATATTTTTTTTTTAGAAATTGCGATCTGTCAAACGTCAGCTGTTAAAATTTCACCCAAATTCATCGATTAGTTTATTTGTTGTAGTCGTTTGAAGTAAGCAACTTTTGTGTTTCTTGAAAAATGGAAAAAAGCGAATTTCGTGCAGTGATTAAACACTATTATTTGAAAGGGAAAACGGCGAAAGAGACAAAAGAAATGCTCGATAAACATTACGGTAAGTCTGCTCCGTCAGATTACATGGTAAAATATTGGATTGCAGAATTTAAATGCGGCCGAACAAGCACTGCAACAATACCATCAACAGGAAGGCCAAAAGAGGTGGTTACTGAAGAAAATATCAAGAAAATCCTCGATATCGTTATGAATGATCGCCGAGTCAAGTTGCGTGAGATTGTTGAAATGGTAAACATATCATATGAACGTGTGTTCAACATTTTGCATGAACATTTGCATATGAAAAAGCTATCGACAAGATGGGTGCCGCGTTTGCTCAGTGTCGAACAAAAACGAGTTCGACAGACCACTTCACAGCGGTGTTTGGACATGATAAAGCATAATCCTGTTGATTTTTGGCGTCGATTAATAACTGTTGATGAAACGTGGGTCCACCACTACACACCTGAAACCAAAAATCAATGGAAACAATGGGTGGAAGCTGGTGGAAGTGCTCCGAAGAAGGCGAAGGCAGTGAAATCGGCTGGCAAGGTTATGGCCACTGTATTTTGGGATGCACACGGAATATTGCTCATCGATTATCTTGAAAAAGGATCCACAATCACAGGAAAGTTTTATCGTGCAATATTGGATCAATTGATTGATGCAATCAAGGAAAAACTACCACATTTAAAGAAGAAAAAAATGGGAATAACAACAACAAGAACAGAAAGAACAGTAAAAATTCCAAGTGCTTCAACTGCGTGGACATTTCGCAGCGGCTTGTAAACAGCCGAAAAAGAGCGAGTGTAAGCGAGAAAGCAATAGTATTGAATGGTCTTGTTTTATGATGAATGCAGAAACTTCTAAACCATTCGCACCATTTATATGTCGGCGACACATAAATGGTGCGATGACAGCGGCGCAACTTCGCATGTGTGCTGCGAACGCAGTTTGTTTAGAAACTATTCGAATGCCAGTGAAAAAAATATGGTTGTCAGGCGGCCAATGTATTGATGCAATAGGTCGTGGCGACGTTGACGTCGGCGGTACAGTATTTACATTGAAAAATGTGTTGTTCGAGTATGTACCAGCTTTGCATAGTAACTTTGTGTCTGTTGGCAAAGCAATAGAAAAAGGGCATACAATGACATTTGAGCGTGATTGTGTCTAAATCAAAAACAATGAAAAATGAGTACAGAAGCCTGAAGTCGGGTTAGACCGACCACAAAAAACCCTTTACCTTTCCTTGTGTGTGTGAATTCAATAATGGAGATTTTTTCT
The DNA here is from genome assembly GCA_920105625.2 of Clusia tigrina. Lineage (NCBI taxonomy): Eukaryota > Metazoa > Arthropoda > Insecta > Diptera > Clusiidae > Clusia > Clusia tigrina. Next base: position 142,322,444 of record OV050032.1, read on the forward strand.
TTATAAATCAGCATTAGGAGCATATCTACGGTAGTTTTCTGTAGGGTACCTTGAATTGATTATATTGATCCCATTTCTTGCGTAAAGCCATACCTAGTGTCAAAATAACTAATATAAAATTTAGTCCAAAAATGTTGTATAGGTCGTAAGTTATAATAATATGTCAATAGTGGGCGTGGCTGTAAAAATAACACACCCATTTTTTGTGCGGTGTTTAATGTTACTACCCGCAACATTCCTGTGAAATTTCGTTGATAAATCTTTAATAGGAACCTAGTAGTGATGTTTGGTTAATTGTGAGCGTGGCAGTAGTAATAATCTGCCCATTTTTAGAATGCTTGCTTGTACAGACCCAGTGTATACATCTACCAATTTCTATTCATATATCATCCCTAGAAGCATAGCTAGGGTAATTGCTTTTAAGTGGGGTCCCCAAAGTTTATTATATGGGAGGGAGGCGTATCCTTTATCTGATAAACCCCGAATCTTGTATATGACTTTGTAGGGTCCATATTCGTACTAATATATAATTTCGTCCTAAAATATTGTATAGGTCGTAAGTTATAATAATATATCAATAGTGGGCGTGGCTGTAGAAATAACACGCCCATTTTTGGTATGTTATTACCCGCAACCTTCCTGTAAAATTTCGTTGATAAATCTTTAATAGGAACACAGTAATGATATTTGGCTAATTGTGGGCGTGGCAGTTTTATTATGATCTCCATATTTTGCACACACACTATTATGGACCCCATGTATGTTTCTGCCAATTTTTATTCCGCTGGCATCAATACGAGCATAGGTAGGCTAATTTTAAATTTAGACCCGAAAGTTCCTTATATCAAAAGTGGGAGTGTCTTTTCTCTGATCAACCCCATTTGTTGCAGATAGCTTTATAATGTCTATATGTTCCTTCCCGAAAAATTTCGTCTGTAAATCTCTACCAGATCTTAAGTTATTAATATTTGTTAATAGTGGGCGTGATAGTTAATATATACCGCCCACTTTTTGCACAGTGTTTAGTAGGGCCACCTAGATCTCCATAACTGCCAAATTGCGTCACTTTTCCATTAATTGGACCGGAGTTATAGTCATTTTAAAAAAGGTGAAAAAGTTCCTTATATGGGAGGGAGGCGTGGTTTTTGCCCAAATCTGGTTCTGTATCCTTGTCCAGACTATACTTTTGCAAAATTTCATTAAGATAGCTCTAACGGTGTAGAAATAGAGTGGACACAGACGGACGGACAAAATAAAAATTGCTTAGAAAGTGATTCTGATCATATCTGTCCATGCGTACCACGCCTCCTTCTTGAAATTGCAACCCCTCTCAAAAGCACAAAATGAGTATACCCTATTTACCTTTTTTAAAGGGAAAGGGTATAAAAATTGTCTGCTGTTGAAAGCGTTTAATGATAACGGACTTTTCATGTATAAGTGTGACCAGAACAAATGTTTTAGTACAGTGTAGCAAAATGATGCCGAGAGTAATGCATTTAAGTGGCACATCCGTTACAGACACATGCATTTTAATTGTTTAAGAGACATGCCAAGTAATCAATCAGTGTTTGGGGTAAAGCTCGGTAAGTTACCGAATGAAATAGTGTGGAAAGCGGCCTCGACACGTTACTGCATCACTTACATCATACTCATATGCGTGTGCAGTATCTCAGCACCGACACGTTACTGCATACTCTTTAATCATTCATTTTTCGTTTACTCTTTCGGTGTGCGGATGACAATGTCAGATGCGGATAAAATAATTTTGACTCCGGTTGCGGTTATTGAAAAGAGAAAGGGCAATTTTAGATTATGCGAATCTTGGCGAGCATTTTTGAGCGGAGGCTTCATCGTAATCGTACAGTAACAAAAATCCTCGTGAACAAAACGCCACATGAGTTGTGGGCGGGCATGAAGCCTAGTTTATCGCATTTTAAAATATTCGGTTCGACGACAGTGTATACATTATGAACGGGTATTCAGAGATTCGTAAGGGTTATCGTCTGTATGATCAAGAGAGCAGAAAAATTATCGTCAGTCGTGATGTAATATTCATCGAAAAGTCTCATGTTAGTCAAGAGCCAGAAACAAAGATTATCGATTTCGACGAAGGCGAACTGGAGGGCGTGGTATTGCCCACAGACACAGTCCAGTTACAGCATAATGACGACGATGGTGAAGTAGTAGATATCCAAGCGATGAACAGTGAAGGTGTAGAACCAGATCAAGGTGATGACGGCAGCAATAATGTGCGAGATGCAGAGGTGATTGGTTGAGGTCGGCCAAGATTTTTGCGTACTGGAACGAGAGGACGTCCGCGAAAACAATACTAGTTGAATGTAATGTGTGAAGGTTCGGTGTAGGCGCCGAACAGTATTGAAGAGGCGTTTAACAGCAATCATTGTGGATAATGGAAAGCCGCGATAGAGAAGGAGTCTGCAGCACTAGTGAGAAACGAAACGTGGACACTTGCTGATTTCCTACAAGGCCAAAAGGTGGTTGGTTGCAAGTGGGTGTACTCGATTAAACGAGACAAGCTTGGTCACGTAACACAATTTAAGGCGCGTTTGGTAGCCAAGGGCTGCAGTCAACGGTTCGGTATAAACTATTTTGAGACATTTTCTCCAGGTTAGATATGCCAATATACGAATGGTCACCGCATTGGTAGTGGAACATAGTTGTACCTACACCAGATGGAAATGTCGTCAGCATATCGAAAAAACGAATTTTATGATGAGGTTTATATGCAGCAGCCAGAGTGTTTCGGCGATAGGAGGTATCCAGATCACGTACTGAAACTAAAGAAGTACTTATATAGTCCAAAACAAAGCGATCGTGAGTGGAACGCGAAGTTAGATTTTGTCCTCCAAGAGATGGGATGTAAGCCATGTCCCAGCGAGCCATGCATTTATACAAACCGTGACGAACTTGATTGCAGTGTACGTGAATAATTTAATCATCGCGAGTTCGAGAAAGTCCGAACTAATCCAGATTAAAGCCGACATAGCAAATAAGTTTGAAGCCGTCGATGGTGGTCAGCTAACCCATTTCTTCAGCATGGAGATTGAGTGTGACGGGGAAAGTGGTAGTGTAACGCTGTGCCAGAAGCAGTATATCTTTAGGTTGCTTAAAGACAAAGAAATATGGAAGACTGCAGAGACGTTGCAGTTCCATTGGATGCTGGGTTTAAGATGCATTGCAGTAACGTAGCATGTAGGAAGGTCGATAAAGTGGCATACCAATCAATAATAGGTGCGCTAATGTATTTAGCAACTTCAACTTGTCCTGACATCCTACATTCGGAGAGTGAGTTATCGCAGTGTAATACTGATTCGTATGTAGAGCATTAAGCAGGAGTGAAACATTTGCTACGGTATTTGAAGAACACACTAAGTTATAAGCTGCACTATGTAAAGCTATTGAGGGCTTTGCAGATGCCGACTGGGGTAGTGACCTTAGTGACCGTAAGTCCTATACAGGATATGCTTTCGTAGCAGCTGGTGGCGTGTTATTTTGGGAGTCCAAGAAACAGAGTGTGGTAGCTATAAGCAGCACAGAGGCTAGGTATATCGTGTTTTCTGCTGCGGCGAAGGAGGCAGCCTACATTAACAAGCTTCTGAAAGAAATGGGTTTCGGGCAGAGCGGACCAATGGTAATAAAGAACGATAATCTGAGTTCGCAAAGTCTGGTGAAGAATCCAATTTATCATGCACGGAGCAAGCGTGTCGACATCAAATTTCATCATATCCGGCAGATGTACAGCAACAATGAAATATATTTAAATTATATTTCAACAAAGAATATGATGTCAGATATGTTAACGAAAAACTTACAAGGAGTCTTGGAAAGATGTACATGTGGCAACACTTCCCATCACTATTTCGTTATCCTCATCTCTTCTTCCATTCCTAGAATTTCTATTCCTTTTCATATGCATTTCTAATGTTTCATACTTAGTTAGTCTATTTCAGTAAATTAAAGAAACAACACTTATCTATACGTTAACCAGTTGCTGACTTCTGCGGGACTTCATTGTGTGTATAATAAATTTTGAGTATTTTTTGTTCCTTTCTTGTCAATTTGATAAAAAGAGAAGCAAAGACAAACAATTTGAAGAAAAACAGTTATTATAATTTTTATAATTTCATATGCGTTTGTAATTCCTCATTTTAGAGATAAATAAAAATTGTAGAGATTGAAGATAATAAAATAATTGAAATAAGTTCCTTATACAATAATCTTATTCTTCTCCAGAAATTGCTGAAAAGGGTTTCAACCAAATATTGCATATAATGGAAATCAACTCGAAGCAGAATGAAAATAATTAATTTCTCTTATAATTTAACTTTAGAACAATAATATAACACCTTTACAGCAAAAGCTTAAACCCAAAATGAAGCTATAAGGGCACCGCTTGCAGAGCAAAAAATCCTGGTTTCACCAAAGAGCATAACGTAACAGAAGTCTCACCGTCAGCAGAACAAAATATTTGCTTTTCTCTTTGACATTACGAGTCAAGTAGGCTTATTTTGTAAAAATGGAATTATTGGTATTAAAATTTTTACTGGCTTTGAAAGTTTTGTTGTATTATAATAATAATAATAATATAATATACGAGTATAAATAAAGAAAAACATCGCCGTTTTTGTGTCAAGCAGTTTACTAATCGGAAATATCGGAAAAAATAAATTGAATTTTTTTGTTTTTTTTTTAGTTTTTCATTTTCAATAGTTATTAAAGCCATTGTGTAACTATTGTTACAATCGGACCAACTCTTTCACGTTATACGCAGTGGTTCGGCCTCCACTAAGTTTTTATTTAATATTGTGGTATAATTTAGACAATCTCATACACTGAAAAGTGACACTAAATGCCGTACGTATCCCCGTCGTACATGGGTAATATGTTCTATGAGCTCCAGGAAAGCTCAATAACCAGCCCCAAAAATCTAAAAGAAAAAAGATATATAATGATATAACAAGTGAAATATTACCGCAGCTACCGCCAACAACGTACCGAACCCGACATTGATAGTTATTAAATCAGTTGAGGAAAACATACCTCTTTCTAATTTCAGTGTATTTGCAAAAAAAAGCATTTAATTCAATCAGCACTGAAATAGAGTCTGTTACGTGATGGTAAATTTCTTAACACGTAAAACTTTGCTGGTCTATGTAAAATATCCTGCACACTTCATGAAAATTTAAACTCTTCATAAGCGACAATATTTGATAATAATGTAGTCCCAACACCAGAAGAAGAAATTCTGCAATATTTAAAAATCAAGGTGCAACCGGTATTCACAAATTTATCTAAAAAGATAAATTCACTCCTACGGGACTTATCATACTAACATTTAATCTATATAAACTTCCAAAAGACATCAACATTGCCTGGTACAAACTGCCAGTTAGGGAATACTTCTCTAACCCAACGCGGTGCAAAAATTGTCAAAAGTTAGGTCACACGTCCAAACAGTGCAAAGGTAATGAAACATGTGTAAATTGTACCACCGCATAATCTATCCGAGTACTCCCGTGTAATTTGCGTCAATTGTTTGGGACTATACCATACCTCTGCGACCGCTTGCCCGGCATTTCAACAGCAAAAAGTTAAAGAAAAATAAAAACAAAAAACAAGTGCAGCATTGTTGATGCTAGATGTATTTATAGGCAGAATTACAATCCAACCAAAGAAACTACATATTCTGCTACTTTAAAATCAAACTTCCCATCAATATATTCAACAAGAGAAAAGCAAGTAACCACAAACACTGAACTACACCAAACAACTCACTCAATATCCGAAACATACTACTTATTCTTCACATGATAAACCACATACACAACATCCGAAACATACTACTCATGCTTCATCTTCACTTTCTAGATCACCATATATCCATGCACCTACCTATGATAATAACAAAAATAACACAACAGCTCAGTTGTTCAACTTTAAATACTCTTTACAAGACACTATCACGAATCTCTCTGAAATGAACACACTTTCTCATACTACATCAAAAAAGCAATCTGATCACATGGTTTATCGCGAAGACTCAGATCTGTAAGATAAATCATATGCAGTCTCATTTCCCACAATATATTTAGTGTACTGTAATAACCGAAACCCTAGGCTATTTAGATTGATGCTCGATATACGCAATGGAATATTCGTAGCTATTATATTAACTGCTTATAAAAGAACTATCCCCTAAAATTATCTGTGTTCATGAATATCATTGTAAATTTAATATGAATGCCACAGTCCGTAAACAATATTTCCATAACTTTAGTCAGAAAAACACGGGTAAGCAAAGGACCGCCCTCTTAATTCACAAATCCATACCATATAAACTATTATATATCCCCACAAACATCTCTATTGTTGCAGCTGAAATTAAAATGAACTTTAGTTTCATAATAATATCGATGTATATACCTCCTCAACAAAGCTTTTCCATAACAGAACTCTTAAATATTTTAAACATGTTAAACAGACCAGTAATATACCTCAACGCATCCAAGGGGTCAAATTATTGAAGACTTCATTTTGACATCCAACCTTAGTGTTTTAAATGACGGATCCCCCACTCATCTTAGCACTCACAATACCCTAACACATATCGATCTAGCGTTGTGCTCTCCGATGTTAATGGCATACCATTAATGATCTCCACAATAGCGATCACTTTCCAACAATAACTTCAGTATCATCCAACCGCTTCACACCGCATCCCAAAATAACACAATATAATACAAAAAAAGCCAACTGGGAAATATTTCAAAATAAAATACTCACCTCCCGTTAACATCAATGGTGAGGCCGCTTTAATTTAAAAAGTCATTCGTGAAGCAGCAAACGAGTCCATTGCACGCATCTCTTGCAAGAAAATCTATAGAACAGTACCTTGGTCCTCAGAGAATCTAAACAAAAAGCGTGGCATATATTTCAAAGCTCGCTGACTATTGATAAACTTATAACTTCTACGAAGGCCAACGAGATATTTAATAAAGCGAAGAAAGTCGCTAAGCTTCAAAGATTTGCTGAATTTACATACTGTTAAAATCAGTCCAACTACACCAATAACTCATATTTGGTAAAATATTCCTAGATTAGTAGGCACGTACACCCCGTCTACTATACAATAAATAACAACACCGCTTACCACAAAGTCCTCTCCAGCAGAATCTGAACCGCTTTCGCAGAGATCTGGTCAAATCAATCACATGACACAGCTTTCTGTACCCCAAACAACTTTTTTTAAACCATCCTATAATATTTCTCTCCTCAGGTAAAACTAACATTATGGATATGCTATTCAATTTCAATGAATTTGAAGCCAACTTAAAATATCTTACTGGCACTACTCTCTAGGTTACGATAAAATCCCATATCCAATACTAAAAAATGCTCCTAGATCCTTTAAAAATCGTTACCTTCATATTTTCAACAAAATATTCGACAGTGGCATCATTTCTCAATCTTATAAAACAGCAGTCAATATACCAATCAGAAAGCCAAACAAAGGCATTTCACTATTAGACTCCTACCGGCCTATATCGCTAGTCCCCTGCATAAGCTAGCTATTAGGAAAAATGGTTTCTAAGCGTTTGATGGGGTTTCTTACTTCGAAGAAATCATTTCCACCCAATCAATTCGCTTTCAAACAAAATTCTAGTACGATTGACACTTTATATTATTTAGATCACTTGATATCAAAAAGCTTATCTAAAAAGAATCATATATCAATTCTATCGAATGATTTGGAGAAGGTATTCGATACTAAAAAATGGAATTCCCATGGTTCTAAAAGATGCCTGACCTAAAAATCGGACCAAAATTATATAACTAAATAAAAATGTTTTTATTAAATCGGAAAATACTTTGAATAATCAGTAATGTTCACTCTTACACTTATCCATTATACAATGGTATACCACAAGGTTATACAATGGTATACCACAAGGTTCCCCATAGTCGGTAGCATTAGTTTTATTAGCTTTTGATGACATAAGTCAGCTTCTAAGGCATAAAAGTATCAGTCACTGCCTCTACGCAGATGATTTATACTTGCTATGCAATAAAAAGAATCCAAATGAAATTCTTAAGAACTTCGATATTGCATTAGCAACAATCGACAATTGGTCCTAGAATTCTGGCGCTAAAATTTGTAATAGATAAGACTTGCACGTTTGTCAGACATATAACTGCAATGCTATTAACATTTAACATGATACCCACACAATTGTAAATGTAAATATTCTTAAAATATTAGGTTTAGTATATGACTGTAAGAATAATTTTAGAGAAAATGCTAATAGCTTAAAAGAACTGAGTTGCCAGGTTAAACATAGTTAAGTATTTATCAGGTTATAAAAGTCACTATAATAGGCTATAAAGTCACTACTTAATATAACAAAACTGACAATAATGTAAGATCGACTACGGCTTTTCGATATACGGAAAATCTGCTAAAAGCTTACTAATGCGAATTAAATCAGCTGTCCATCATCAGACGAAGTCCTCGTGCGCGTACTATCTACTTGCTTGCCAAATTAGGCATTAGCGAAGTACTGGATCTGGTAGCTGAAACTCATCTAGATGTAACACCGATGCCTACTCCAGCCATAAAATATCCACCTCTGTCACTGAATAACAATACGTTTATTACTAATCTTATTTACATCAGAATAAACATACAAATGCATCGGAATACAGGCACCTATATGCCAGTTTTGCCATATTTTTCAACTCACAGTTTTCCACATCCTCTCAGATTGTGCACTCGTCACAGCTCCAGAAATTCGAATCAAAGACCGATCAAATTACTTTGTCAACCTTCCGTAGAAAAATTCCAACTATTTATAATTTTCGCGCAGCTTAGAAGCAACTTTGTTAACATGCTTGCCAAATTAGGCATTAGCGAAGTACTGGATCTGGTAGCTGAAACTCATCTAGATGTAACACCGATGCCTACTCCAGCCATAAAATATCCACCTCTGTCACTGAATAACAATACGTTTATTACTAATCTTATTTACATCAGAATAAACATACAAATGCATCGGAATACAGGCACCTATATGCCAGTTTTGCCATATTTTTCAACTCACAGTTTTCCACATCCTCTCAGATTGTGCACTCGTCACAGCTCCAGAAATTCGAATCAAAGACCGATCAAATTACTTTGTCAACCTTCCGTAGAAAAATTCCAACTATTTATAATTTTCGCGCAGCTTAGAAGCAACTTTGTTAACATGTCGCTACATACCAGAACTACGAGTATATATGTATAAATGTATGTACGGGCGTATTATTCTTTGTTTTTATTTTGCATTTGAGAATAAAACGAGTACAGAAGTCTGAAGTCGGGTTAGACCCTTTACCTTTTCTTGTGCGTGCGAGTTCAACAATGAGGATGTTTTCTTCATAAATCATCATTAGGAGCATATTCACGGGGTACCTTGAAATGATTATATCGACCCCATTTCTTGTGTATGGCTTTCTAGTGACAATATAACCACTAATATAAAATTTCGTCAAAAAATATTGTGTAGGTCGAAAGTTATAATAATATGTCAATAGTGGGCGTGGTTGTATAAATAACACACCCATTTTTTGTGTAGTGTTTAATGTTACTACCAGCAACCTTCCTGGGAAATTTCGTTGAAAAATCTTTAATAGGAACCTAGTAATTATTTTTGGTTAATTGTGGGCGTGGCAGTAGTAATAATCTGCCCATATTTGGAATGCATGCTAGTACAGACCTAGTGTGTACATATACCAATTTGTTTTCATATATCATCACTAGAAGCATAGATAGGGTAATTCTCTTTAAGTGGGGTCCCCAAAGTTCATTATATGGGAGGGAAGCGTATCGTTTCTCTGATCTACCCGAATCTTGTATATGGCTTTGTAGGGTCCATAATATAAAATTTCGTCCAAAAATATTGTATAGGTCGCAAGTTATAATAATATGCCAATAGTAGGCGTGGCTGTAGAAATAATACGCCCATTTTTTGTGTGGTGTTTAATGTTAGTACCCGCAACCTTCCTGTGAAATTTTATTGATAAATTTTTAATAGGAACACAGTAATGATTTTTGGCTAATTGTGGGCGTGGCAGTTGTATTATGATTTCCATATTCTGCACACACACTATTATGGACCCCATGTATGTTTTTACAAATTTTTATTCCGCTAGCATCAATACGAGCATAGCTAGGCTAATTTTAATTTTAGACCCGAAAGTTCCTTATATCAAAAGTGGGCGTGTCTTTTCCATGATCAACCCCATTTGTCGCAGATAGCTTTATAATGTCTATATGTTCGACCATACCTTAAGCTATTAATATTTGTTAATAGTGGGCGTGGCAGTTAATATATACCGCCCACTTTTTGCACAGTGTTTAGTAGGACCCACATTTCCACAACTGCCAAATAATGTCACGATTCCGTTAAATGGACCGAAGTTATAGTCATTTTAAAAAGGTGAAAAAAGTTCCTTATATGGGAGGTAGGCGTGGTCTTTGTCCAAATCGGCCCATAGAGCAATCTGGTTCTGTATCTTTGTGCAGGCTACACTTTTGCAATATTTCATTAAGATAGCTCTAACGGTGTGGAAAAAAAGTGGCCACAGACGGACAGACGGACGGACAAAATAAATATTGCTTAGAAAGTGATTCTGATCATATCTGTATATATATGTCCATACATACCACGCCTCCTTCTCGAAATTGCAGCCCCTCTCAAAAGCACAAAATTAGTATACCCTATTTACCTTTTTTGAAGGTAAAGGGTATAAAAACATACTTATGTATGTATGCCCTTGTGTGTATAACTCATAACAAAAACTTCAAAATTGTATATTTTGCCCCATATTATAATTTGTTGTTTGGTCGCCTACTTAACTCGTAACATCATAGAAATTTTGTTCTGCTGACACAAAGCCTTCTTATTACGTTTATGTTCTTTGGTTTCATATTCAAATTTTGTACTCTGATGGCAAATTTTTTGATAATTCTTATATAGATGAGATCATGTATATACGTAATTAGTGGGCGTGGCACTAGAGATACCCCACTTTATGTTTAGTTTTTCTATAGTGGGACTGTTATGCATCATATTTAATTTTGCGAATAAAGCTTAGCCCTAGCTATGAACATGTGTGAATTCTGGCCTTGGCAGTCCAAATTTGAGTGCCTGGTTGCACACACGATAATATAAAAATATTGAAGCAAAAATGATGGCATACTTTTAGGGTATCCTCTGTTCGTCGTAGTTCACCATGCGAGAGGTGCATATAAGTCACCAAACAATCTATGCGTAAAAGCATACTCTAGAACAGGGGTGTCCAGAAAAATGTTTGTTGTGAGCTCAAACAACAAACACAAGATTTAAATTTGGATCCGCTAACCGCAAAAAGCTCTCGCGCCGTCAAAGGGAGTTGATTCTACAGAACCCCCTCCCCCCACTTTTTCTAATGCATCAATCTCCTTTTCGGCTCGATTCACTAAACACAAGAGTTTGTGCATAGCGTCATGACGGCTTCAATTATTTCAAATGTAACTTTTTATTTTTGAATGTAGTAAATTGCAATGAAATGTGCTGCGCCCAAATTAACTGCAATAACTTAATTAATTATTCATAAGTTTTAGATTCCAACTCTTTAAAATCAACTGCTTCAGATGATAAAGCTATCCTTATTAAGTTGAGAAGATTATTATCCGCTAGCCTACTACGATATTCATTTTTTATATGTGGTATACTAGTATGGGAGAAAGTGGATTCATAGACATACGTACTAGAGAACATCGAAACCAACTTCAGCATTTCCTTTTTCAATTTCAGATACTTCTCAGCTGAGACTTGCTTCCAAAATTGCATGCCAGTGTCTTTAAGGGCCAATAATTTCAAGTCAGTTTGAAGATCACAAAGTTCCAACTGTAAAATTGGATTTTAATCTGGATGTAGGGTTAGGTTTTAAGACCAAATCAAAGTTTTCAGTCCGCATTAAATAATAAAAAATAAAAATTATAAATAACTCAATATTTTCTTTCAGTGCACGCAGAAACAAATTGTCTGAGTCCGCACAAAATAAAAACAAAACAAAAGCAACCCAAATAGCTAAACGCTATGCATTTGTTTTTGTTTTTGGACGGAGGAAATTGGAAGCATCGACTGTCTTAGCTGGTGCGCTATGCATTTTTTTTTGTTTTTTAACCGCGTAATTTGAAAGCATTGACTGCCTTTGCCGGCGACGAAATCTTTAACAATGAGAGCGCAAAAGAGCTCAATTGTTGTAATTCTAACGGGGCTTGGGTTCAGGGAGGGCATTGAGCAATGTCGTGTACACCCATGCTATAGAGCCTTCTCGAAACTTGTTTCGAAGTGAAGAGAATATTCTAGAATGTTCTAGTTCAACACACGAGAGGTATATAAACCACCACACAACTAAAGTGGACACAGTTGAACACTATCGTGAAGTGTGTCATCGTAAATTTCAATAGAAACAGTAGCAGTATTAAAAAGTAATATAGTTAAATTAATAAATAAAGTGCAAAATGTTTTTAAAGTGAATTTTAAGCTTGGTGCCAGTGTATTTGTGTGTCAGTGGGATTGTGTATTAGTAATAAACAATGGTTAAATTTGAAAACTGAAGTTGGAACACCTCAGGAAGAAGCTTGAGCGCTTATACTTGCAAATAGGTAATATAATAGGTGCAGGTGCGGTTCAGAAGCGCTTTGGAGGATCAGGGTTGATGAGTATAAATTCCAATTTGAAGATCCAACGACATCTGGACAGGAAGTAAAACGGATAACTCTGACATGACCGCCCTTATCGGGGCAAAACACATGCAGTTACAACAAAGCGATGCGAATATGTAGCAGCGATTAAAAGAAAATGCTCAAACTGTCAAAGAGGATGACAACGAACAGTTACAGCAGAGTGAAATACGACTTACTCAACTAGAGGAAAAGAACTCACAGCAGATGAAAGAAATGTCCCAGATGGTAGACAGGAAGGTTTGTGAAATTGAGACACGCCAGAAATCGTTCGAAAAATCTGTAGAACAAAAATTCATTGCGAACGAGCAAAAACAGAATGGATTTAAACAACAAATAAAACAAATAATGCACCTACTACAGGAAGATTCATCGTCTATTCCAGCTTTATCCTCAATAAAACTGAAGGCTCCGACCTATGATGGAACCACGACATTTAGTGTCTTCAGAATGCAGTTTGCGAATACCGCTAGCACAAATGGTTGGAGTACTCGCGAAAAAGTGGGGTATTAACCGTGTCGTTGAAAAGTGCTGCCGCTGATGTGCTTCAAACTATCTCAGAAAGTGAGCGAGACTGCTATGAAAGATTGATGAATGCCGTTCAGCGCAAATATGGTAGTGAGCATCGCATGCAGATGTACCAAGTAGAGCAACGAATACGTGTCCAAAAGAGTGGTGAGTCTCTACAACAGATTGCAGCGGAAGTGGAACAGTTGGCCCATCTTGCCTATTCATAAGAGATTACTGAGAGGTTTATGATGAACACCTTCGTATATGGCATTCGCGATGCGGAGATAAAGCGTTCAGCAATAACGAATCCGAAAACTACGTGTATGGAGATAGTAGCCAGTGCTTTGACATCAGAGACAGCAGCTTTGGTGTGCCAGCCACTATATAGAGGCCGTCAGGTACAAGGCGAAAGCGGTCAAAGTTTCACTTGCAAATGCTTTGCTTGCGGTGAGGTTCGGCATATAGCTCGTAATTGTCAGTCGAGACGCAAACGTTCTACATCACGTTCGCCTGTAAGACCGCCAAAGCAAGTCAAATTCCGAAATAGTGAATCGGAAAATGTTGCTCAATCGTCGACAAACTAAATGGAGTCAGTCTCGAGGAGCATGATCTGACTCCCACAACATGTAGCCCCAGAATCTTCCTTTCTCAGATGGCTCCGAAAATCAACATCCTAACTGTCGACAGAGTAATTTACGGAAGAAAAATCGAAAATTGTCGCTTCTGGGAATAAGATTGCGTACGGCAACTGAAGATGATGCACCTGTACTAGGAAAAGTTATAAGAAAAAAAATCGGCACCACAACAGTGACGCATGAGTATGTAGTTGCAGATATTGTGGACGAATTAATCTTAGGTGTGGATTTTATGATACGGAATGGATTCACGGTATATTTGAAAGGCCGAATGTCGAAATATGCGAATATCGAAATACCGTTATATATTGGTGAGGATAATTGTGGAGGTGTTAAACAAGCCATTGTATCGCCGCGGAAAAAAATTCCACCAAAGTCGAAGGCAGGTATATGTGCCAAACTGGATGGAGATGTTAAGCAGAACAAGTTGTGGATGGTGGAGGCGATAACAAATTTTTACTGGACGCCATAGTAATTGGAAAAACCCTCGAAGAACAGTAGAGCAAAATAGTGTCAGTAAGAGTGGTCAATCTTGCCAATACCACTAAAGCCATAGAGAAAGGAGAGGTAATTAGAAATTGCCAGGGAATATCAGCAACTGTAAATTATGAGAACCAATCACGAGACACGAGAAGTAAGATACCAGTGAAAGAATTATCAGCAGATTAGTGGAAAACTCCAAGCCAACTTTAGGGAAGAAATTGGACAGTATTTGCTGCTAAGGGCAAAAACGAATCAACACTGGTGATGCCAAACCCATTCATGCATCAAGAAGAGTACCTCTGGTAAAGAGAGAAGAGTGTTGCTGAAAGAACTGAAGCAGAACAACGTCATTGAGACATCAGCAAGCCCGTGGAGTTCTCTCGTGGTATTAGTCAATAAAAAGGATGGTTCCACACGTTTCTGTGTAGATTATCGGAAATTTAATGAAGTAACGAAGAAAGATAGTTATCCACTATCTGGCATCGATGATACCTTGGATACACTTTTTGGTTCGAATTGGTTCTCATGTAATAAGCCTGTATCAAATCTATCCAGAACATTGATTTACGATGTCAATTGAATAATTAATAAGTCATTAGTCGTGTTATCTACCTCGGTAGAATTTTATTAATGTTATCATTACGAAATTGCTCTCCTGACAATTTATACTAACTCTCAATACTCGAATTCGTACTACTGGATTGTGTAGCAATCAAACAATCGCTTGGTTAATTTCGATTTTTGGGTTCATAGTTGGTGTGCTGTTGATTTCTGAGAGATGATAAATGCTTGGGGAAAAATTGCCTTTCATTGAAATATCTCTGATGAGGACAAGTAGCGAGTCCGAAATAGCTATAAGAACTGCCAAAATCTTTTATTAATTCTTCTTCTGAAAATTATTACGGTGGCATAACCATACATACACAATGGCAACTACCATGTGCAATTTGTCCTGTCCATAAATTCGCGGATAAATAATTTTAATTTTCAACTGAATTGACGAATACTGACTTACTCTCATAATTAACTTTACTTAGTTATTGCAATTTGCACACTTAATCTTAGGCTTAAAGTTTACTTTAATACAATTTTGCACTTTATTTAATTATTCATTTAATCACATTCTTACTGCTTAATACTGTTACTATTACGATTGAAATTCACTTTCATTCTCATTGTTGACTTTTATTGTGTGGTGGCTTATATACCTCTCGTATGTTGAAGTAGAACGTTCTAGAATATTCTCTGCACTTCGAAAAAAGTTTCTGGATTATTCTGGAATATTTTCTACACTTTGAATGAAGTTTGGAGAAAATTCTAGAATATTCCCTACACTTCGAAAGAGGCGTAGATAGTGTCTTGGCTTATATACACCTCTGGCGTGGTGACTACAATGAAAATATGACTGAAGTATGCATTCACTTCTGTTTCAATATATATAACAAAAAATTATTTATCTGAATATAAATTTCAAATTTCCTTGATTTTTCAATATATTCAGTAATTAGTGGTATAATATGTAATGTGGTTATATTGTTTTAACCGGATGTAGCAAAGACATTGAAACAAGTTGACTTTGCTGACTGTACACTTTTTTTTGTTTCTTTTTGTTTTATTTCCCTTTATTTCATACATTTGTCACCATTATATTGACACCTAGTACATGATTTGACAATTTGTTTGGAAATTAATATTAAAAACACATTTTGGCCAGTGCCAAGAAGTGATACCACAAAAATTATTTACATTAATTATAAGAGTTCACTATAATTATATTATAACAATTTATGATCAAAATTATGTTTATGATAATTATTTACATTTACATTTATAATACTATTACTAATATGTGTAGTCTGGATTTCCTAGTTCATTAGGTCGTTTGGTCGAGTTCTCTTTAAACGGCGCATGGTGGTTTCTTCTAGAACTCGCAACTCTACTTCTAGCAACTCATTTATTTCTTCGTTATTATGCCCATGTAGTGTATCGTAGTGTTTTGTGGATATCTTTTTCATTTCTTCGTCAATTCTTGTCATATTTAGTTTGCGGTGTATATCTTCATTTGTTGTGTACCAACCAGACTTTATGATAACTCTTAATATTCTTGATTGCTGTCTTTGAATTTTTTGTATGTGTGACCGCTTTGCCGTTCCCCATACTTGGAGTCCGTACGTCCAAATTGGCTTTATAGTACACTTGTATAGCAGCAACTTGATGTTAATTGTGAGTTTAGATTGCTTACCCATTAACCAATATAGTTGCCTAAATTTTTCTTTTATTTGTTTCGTTTTTTGTTTGTTCTGGTAGTGCCAATTTAGCTTTGAGACCATGTGTATACCAAGGTATTTAGTAGTAGACCCTATTTTTATATCTTCATTGTTTATTTCAATAGGTATTGGGTTAAATTTTGTTTTATTTGTAAAAATTATTTGTACAGTCTTATCTTCATTAATTTTCAAGCACCATTTTTCAAACCATTCCTTAACATTCTCTGTGTATATCTGCAGATATGCAGTCGCAGTATTTAGATTTTTGTCAGATACTAAGAGGATTGTGTCGTCAGCAAAGGTAGCAATTGTGGTATTCAGTTCTTTTAGAAGTGGTATATCTGAGGTAAATATGACATATAGCAATGGTCCTATAACACTCCCTTGAGAAACTCCAGCTGTTGTAAGATGAATAGACGAACACTCTTCATTATATTTGACGTCAAAGTAACAATCACTAAGATAACTTACAACAATCAAATAGTAGTCAAGTGGCAGCATTGTCTTCAGTTTATGCAGCAGTCCTTTATGCCATACTTTGTCAATGGCTTTTGCAACGTCTAAGAATACAGCAACGCAGTACCGCTTATATTCTATATCTATTTCAATTTTGATTGATATACGGTGTATCTGTTGAATTGTTGAATGTCGTTTTCTGAAGCCGAATTGATGATTTGGTATAATGTCAAGAATCTGGCTAAGTCTATCATGTAATAGTTTTTCAGCAACTTTAGAGATTATGGAAAGTAGGCTAATTGGTCTATGCGACGAAGCAGTTGTAGCATCTTTTCCCTGCTTCGGTAGTGCAATAATTTCAGCAACTTTCCATACTTTTGGAAAAAATTGTAGTCGGAACATTGAGTTGATAACATTCCTTAAGTAGTTATAGTAGGTAGCTCAGCGAGAGCTTTTTCCTGTCAACATATCGTATCCTGGTGCTTTTTTGTGGTTTATTCGTTTTTTAATGCAATTAATTATTTCTGTTGTGTTTGTTTTCTTAATATTGGTTGTAATGTTTATATTTAAGTAATTGCATGTTTCAATAAATGTATCGTCGTCAATTGATAGGACTTTTTCAAAGTATTTAGCCAATGCAGTTGCTTTTTCTTCATTGGTAGTAGCCCATGAGTTGTCATCTTTCCGTAGTGGTGGCTGATACCTTATCTGAGTTTTTAATTTCTTTGTGCATTTCCATAATGAATAGTTAGTATCCTGGGTAGGCGTCAAGGTTTTTAGGTAATTTTCAACTTCTATATTTTGTCTTTTAGTTAATATTTTCTTGAGTTTTTTGCAGGCTATATTTAATCTGTGTTTATCCTCAGGCGATCTAGTTAGCTGCCACCTCTTTCTCAGCTTTCTCTTCTCAATAATTTGCTTTCTTATGAAAATATCCGTTGTAGGTTTATTTCTTCTAAATTTATGCTGTTGGCTTGATTTGATTCCTGCGTCTAGGACCACATCGTTGAAGTGAATAATGGCACGTTCAATGTCTAATTGTGTTTTCAGTGTGATAGACATATTCAGTTGATTTTCAATTTGCTGTCTATACTCATTCCAGTTTGTTTTGTGGTTAAAAATCTTAACTATTGGTTCTATGGGTTTAATGTCAGTTGTGTAGTCAAGTATTATCGGAGAGTGGTCTGAAGAAAGTTCAAAACAAGCTTTAATTTTTAATTGGTTACACTTTACATTTTTTTTTATGCAGAAGTCGATTAGATCTGGTATCTTTTTCCTATCTGTTGGCCAGTATGTGGGTTTACCTGAGCTTAAAAATTTGCAGTTATTTTTGTTTATAGCAGTAATCAGATTTCGTCCTTTATTATTGGTTAGCCTAGATCCCCAGTCAGTGTGTTTTGCATTCAGATCTCCAGCTGCAATGAATCTTACGACAAGCGTCTTTATGTAGTCATCATATTGATCCGTCGTTATTAGGTGTCTGGGGGGACAGTAAACTGAGGAGATGAGTATTGTCCCACTTGTATCCTCAATTTGCACAGCAGTGGATTGAATATGAGGTGTTGCATATGGTTACCGTTCAGTATGTTTTAATAGTGAATTTATTATGATAGCTGTTCCCCCACGAGCTTTACCATCAGGATGATTTGTCACATAAATTTTTTATCCAGGAAATACTAAATAGCTTTTGGTCGTAAAATGTGTCTCTGAAACTAGAGCTATATCAATTTTCTTGTCAGACAAAAATTGCTTCAACTCAAGATAATGTTTTGTTAGGCCATTTGCATTCCAGGCTACTATTTTTAAACTATTACTTTCGTGCATTTAAGCTTGTTAGTAACAGTGTAATGATATTCATCATATTAGTCATTTGAGTGATTAGGATGTCTTTAAGATCATTAATATCACTATCGTTTGAATTTTTTGTATTTTCTTCAGTTTTATTTGGATGTGACGACTCTGCAATTTCGGCATAGCTTACGCCTGGTTTAACTACTGATCCATCCATATTTTTGGTCTGTAGTAATAATGGATCCTTTCTGCGTAAAGACGGAAACCTTTGCATTTTTATGGCTTTGTATATTTCACAGCCTTTGTAGTTTGCAGTATGATTTCCGCCACATAGGGCACATTTAATTTCAGCTGCGTTGGTCACTTTTTTTTGACATTCACTTGTTAGATGCTTTGCAGCGCATTAAACACATACTGGATCCCTTGTACAGTAGTTTTTTGTATGTCCGTATTTTTAGCATTTAGTGCATTGCGCGACTTCTCTTTTATGATGGGGTGCCTCAAAAACTACAATGCAGTGCATTAATTTGTTAATGCTATAAATATCTTTATTGGTAGTATTTATTTCTAGTTCTATGCTAAACAGTGGTGGCGGTTTTTTTGTTTCGTTTTCACCAAGCTCATTTTTAATTTCTTCTTGGTCTACGGAGGGGTGCATATTGCGAAGAATAACTTTGAAACCCCTTTCATTTTTGGGTTTAAATGTGTGCAGCATCGTACCTTTTTGCTTTAGCATTTGAATATTTTTGTGTATGTTTCCGAGTCATTCGATTGAACTCGTACTTCATTGTTTGTTAATATTTTAAATATAAAGTTACTGTCTGCAACAGCGGTTAGCGCATTTTTTAACGTTTTTATGCATTCTACGCCTTGTACAGATATAGCGGGTGGTTTGTTTAAACTTTTTTTTTCTGACTAGTTGTTTTTTCTTTTTCGGACTCATTTTGCTCAACTTGTCCACTGTGCGAGGGTTCAGCAATTTCTTCATTATCAACGGTCAAAGCAAATTTGTTTTTTCTTTCTGAAGTAGTATCTCTCAACCAGTAATTTGATAACTTACTTTGGCTTGGGTTTTTTGCTATTTTCTGCTTTTTGTTAGTGCTGGGCGTTCTTTTCGATTTATCTGTCGTGGGTGAGGCTCGTGCTCTCTTTGGTAGCGATTGCAGTTGACTTACCTGCACGCCTTTTGGTGGAATTTGCACACAGGCAGAAGAACATGTTGATGTCGCAGTTGTAGTCGAGAATGTAGTTGTTGTACCGTACGTAGAGAAGGCAGATGCTGTAGTTGCTGACGAATTTGTTGTAGTTGTCGCACAATCCACTGCTATGCTGGAGCAGGATATTATTGGAGGTTTGCCATGTGCACTCCACGAAGAGTGGAGTGACTCGCTCATAGATCTCGTTCTCTCCCACGGGGGAGAGCGCTGCACACTCATGGCGATTACCGACTATACTTTGTTTATTAGTTTTTTACAAATTTTATTTATTATTATTTTTGCTATATTTTAATCTTATTTATGTATGTACGAGTATGTAAAATATCACGAAAAACACAATTTTTTGGTGTGGTAACTCTAATCATTTATTATGGCCAGAGTCCACTGTGGCAACACCACACACAACCGGGATTATTTTATTTGTTGTCTCTTTCAACTTTTAACTCATATACGAGTATGTATATATCAGTTCCTTTGTTTGTTTGATTGTTTATTTATCACTTTTAATAAATTTCAAATTAGTTATTATAAGTATTTAGATTATCCAAACAGAACTAGATACTTTCTTGAAAATTGCACTTTCGTTTAGCGTCTCTTTCGCGGGTTTTGTAAAATTAGTTATTTGGTTTTAAACAACGATAAATGTCACAAGGGCGGAGCTCGTGTGATTACACGTCCGTTTAGTTACACGACCGTACGCTGTACACTTAATTTAAAAATATTTTACATAAATGTTCAAATGGAATAAGAAACAGACGAACATAGGAATATTAAAAGATATTTAGGAAAACATGCATTTGAAATTAGTTTGATTTATTCCTGATACCTATAATTTGAAACTGTGAATAAATCTTAGCAAAATTTGTCTTTTTTGTGTAATTATTCTTTCTTTAGATATACTCATGAAATGTGTGATCGCATGTTGCTAGAGTGGTAATATAAAACATTAGATGATATTTGCCTATTTTAAAATTATTGAAAGGATCGAAATCTTCATAAATCATCATTAGGAGCATATTCACGGTAATTTTTGGTAGGGTACCTTGAAATAATTATATCGGCCCCATTTCTTGTGTATGGCTTTCTAGTGACAATATAACCACTAATATAAGATTTTGTCAAAAAATATTGAGTAGGTCGTTAGTTAAAATAATATGTCAATAGTGGGCGTGGCTGTAAAAATAACACACCCATTTTTTGTGTAGTGTTTAATTTTACTACCCGCAACCTTCCTGTGAAATTTCGTTGAAAAATCTTTAATAGGAACCTAGTAATTATTTTTGGTTAATTGTGGGCGTGGCAGTAGTAATAATCTGCCCATATTTGGAATGCATGCCAGTACAGACCCAGTGTATACATATACCAATTTGTTCTCATATATCATCACTAGAAGCATAGATAGGGTAATTGTTTTTAAGTGGGGTCCCCAAAGTTCATTATATGGAAGGGAGGCGTATCCTTCCTCTGATCGACCTCGAATCTTGTATATGACTTTGTAGGGTCCATATACGTACTAATGTAAAATTTCGTCCAAAACTATTGTATAGGTCGTAAGTTATAATAATATGTGAATAGTAGTAGTGGCTGTAGAAATAACACGCCCATTTTTTGTGTGGTGTTTAATGTTAGTACCCGCAACATTCCTGTAAAATTTCGTTGATAAATCTTTAACAGGAACACAGTAATGATTTTTGGCTAATTGTGGGCGTGGCAGTTGTATTATGATCTCCATATTCTGCACACACACTATTATGGACCCCATGTATGTTTTTACAAATTTTTATTCCGCTGGCATCAATACGAGCATAGCTAGGCTAATTTTAATTTTAGACCCGAAAGTTCCTTATATCAAAAGTGGGCGTGTCTTTTCCATGATCAACCCCATTTGTCGCAGATAGCTTTATAATGTCTATATGTTCCTTCCCGCAAAATTTCGTCCGTAAATCTCTACCAGACCTTAAGTTATTAATATATGTTAATAGTGGGCGTGGCAGTTAATATATACCGCCCACTTTTTGCACAGTGTTTAGTAGGACCCACGTTTCCACAACTGCCAAATAATGTCACGATTCCGTTAAATGGACCGAAGTTATAGTCATATTAAAAAGGTGAAAAAAGTTCCTTTTATGGGAGGTAGGCGTGGTCTTTGTCCAAATCGGCCCATATAGCAATCTGGTTCTGTATCTTAGTCCAGACTTTAGCAAAATTTCATTAAGATAGCTCTAATGGTTTGGAAAAAAAGTGGCCACAGACGGACAGACGGACGGACAATATAAAAATTGCTTAGAAAGTGATTCTGATCATATCTGTATATATATATATATATATATATATGTCCATACCTACCACGCCTCCTTCTTGAAATTGCAACCCCTCTCAAAAGCACAAAATGATTATACCCTATTTACCTTTTTTAAAGGTAAAGGGTATAAAAATACCAGAGAGCACATAAAACAATAACTTCAATACCAGGCATGAAGACGCTTTATTTGTATGTCATGCTATTTATCGCACAACTCGCTCTTGCCAGCATGATCGACACCTAAAATTCAAACCTTGTAGACGACCGAATGTATTGAAGGGAATTGGGTGGGTATTTTCTGCTGTATTCGTATGTTAGTCTCAACACACATAATCAAGGATACGCAATAAGCAACTGTGATAACACCCATTATATTTTTATAACAGCTATTATATTTTTCTCTTATGTATTATAACCTGATGAACTCGAAAATCGGAATTAAAAAAGTATCTATGGATAGGTTTCTGAGTGAATTTTTTTGGGATAAATTTTGGAGGTGACTTCATTTGTTAGGATATATCTCGAGATTCTAATGTCCGATTGGGATGTACAAGGTATCAAATCAAAATCTGTATATTGATTTCATATGAAATTAAACTATAATGAAATTTAAGTGTAAGCAAGCACTTATTTGATTGGATTTCTATTATCGTATAAATTATTGCTTTTAAATAAAACAATTTAATTAATTCACTTAGCGCTATGCGCTGTTCTTTATTTTACTTCTAAATTACGACTGACTTAATATAAAAATTGATTTTACCCTAACTGTTGCTGAGCGCTTCGCTCTGCTACTCGCTACATTTGTTGTTGCTGCTGCGTTGTTGTTGTGCTGAATTTCTTATGCGCAAAACATATCATCCGCTTAGCTCTGCTTTTTCTGCTGCTCTTGTTGTCATGCGCAAATCCGACGATTTGCGCATGCAAAACTGCTCACGTATTGTCAGCAGTTTTCCGTGTGCACAAGAAGTGCATGAACTTGTTGCTAACTTCTCCCCCTCTTACGATGAGACGTCCCTGTCTCGTGTAACATTTTTTATGGCGTTGACTGTGGCCAGTTGCATGTCCTCAACACTCATAGTTTTATGGTTTAGAGTTATCTTTTTCTGTTATGTTAACTTCATCAAGCAGGCTATTACAATCAGAGCTGCGATGGCAATTATCGTGATCGATGTCCAGATTATTTCGTTTTTCGATTCTATCGGTTTCGGGTTTCGGTATTCGGTTTCTACTGCTATATGTTGTAGCCTTTTGGTATTAAATATGTTTCGGTTGTGAAGAGATTCGATGGTTAGATGTTCATTATGATAAGTTATATTTACCGATATCGTTTTAGGAGGGTCATGTCTAACACTTTCAGTACTTTCAAATTTGGAGTTGTTCACTAGTACATATTTTTTGTGTGATATTATTTATGTTTCTCTTATTATTTGGATCAAAAATTTGTCATCTTCTTTTACATCGGCCGGGGCATCGCTAACTATGATGAGACCAACATCAACATGATGAATTTTTGGTACTTTAGTTTGTGTGTTGGGGTCCGTGCTTCTCGTCGCTAGTGCTGGTGACGCTCTTTTGCTGCCGGTAATAGGCGCGGGCATAGTCGAGGACCTAGTATAGGGTCCGCCAAATAACTTTTTTTTTTTTAAACAGGGCGCAAAACATCGAGTGTAGCTTCGGCTGTGTAGCACGTAGCGCCGTCCTGTTGAAACCAAATGTTGCCAATATCCTCCTCTTCAATTTTTGTGAACAAAAATTCGTTCAACATGGCCCGATAACGATCGCCATTGACTGTAACGGCCACTCCTTGCTCATTTTCGAAGAAAAATGGCCCAATTATGCTTCTGGACCAAAATCCGCACCAAACAGTGACTCGTTTTGGGTGCATCGGCTTTTCAATGTATGCGTGCGGGTTTTCTGTGCCCCAAATGCGACAATTTTGCTTGTTTACATACCCGCCAAGATCAAAATGAGCTTCATCACAATCCGTACGCAATTTTCGCACACATTCTGCAATATTACAATAATTTTCAAAGTAATGTCGCAATATTTCCCAGCGTTGTTCAAGCGTATACACAACCGTATTCGTTTAGCGGAAGGATAAAACTAATTATCTGTCAAATCAGACATGAGCTAAGTGTTACCATTCACGAAATAAGCACTAGTTGAAAAAAAAACGTTAGATGGCGGACCCGTTAGTTCCTGACAAGTGAAACACCGTGTTATTCTCTTTTCGATTTCAGACAAGATAAGCCATTTTATTCTTAAAATCATAAGTCGTATATACTATTTAAAATGAGCGCCTACGGTAAGCACCTTTCTGGTGTTCCAGTTACGCAACTATTGATTGGTGTCAGTTGATTAAGCCAACTGATCCAATTAACGTAAAAATGTCGATGGAGCATTCTAAATTCCAATTGATTTGCGAAACCATGACACCCTAAATGTTCATATAATAATTAATAAATAAATACTATTTATTTATAATATTTGCACCCTAAAAATATGTGTTTTCTTAATTAGTTTAATTGTAATACTTATAAATGTTAACTGCACCAAATGTGTAGTGTCTATTAGGAGTTGGTGCTGTGAGTCAACTACGAGCAGGTAGCTTGATTCTGACTCACAACATCTCTGTCCTCTTTCTAGAAGAAGGTAGTGCAGCTAACTTCTAATGAATATGGGTATTTCCGCAGAGGCGTACGCGACATTCGTACGCACATAAAGTTAAATAAATATAACAAGATGAGAGTTGACAACCAAACAATTAAGATTTATACTTTGTACTAAGAGAGCTCTTAACTAGAAAAAAGAGTTTACAACGCTGAAGCCCTTAATGGCAAAACTCTAAGGCAAAGTAAGATGATAACGTACGCGACAAAAAACAGAAGTGGATTAAAAGCGCAAGTGCAAATTGACAAAAATCTGCGAATTATGGTCAGTTTTATTTCTGCAAAAGTTCTGACATTTAGCTGAATAATGGACCTTTACTATTCAACTATATTTTGATATAAAAAATGTCTGGTTATTTAAAAAAAAAAATTAAATATTCATAACGTACGCGACATAACGTACGCGACAGACTTTGCTTCTAATCATAAACTTAAAGTATACAAAGTAAATTATTTTAAGATGTACTATTTATTTAAAAAAAAATTAAAAATTATTCATTAAACTAGGTGCTAAGTACAAAATCAAAGAAAAAAGAAGTAATTTATTTTAATTATAAAACTTAACTAAAGTCTAATCTCTTTCCTAGGAGAATAAGCCAATCTTGCAACATTTAAATGATTAATGTCGACATAACAAACCAATGATGTTTTTGGATTTGTGGGATACAAAGAACTGATTTCCATTTAAAGGCCATGTCTGTAGAAAAATCTTCAATGGCTTTTGTAGATATATACAACAAATTAACTCCTTCAATGTGTTTACGAGCGCATTCATAAAATGAAACAGCATCTTGTAGAATAAAATTTTTCGCTTTTACTAATTGCCAAACCTTTTTTTTAACCACTGCACCTATACCATCCACTGCACCTTTCCCATGGGACGTTGCGGAAAAACTCCATTCCAAATGTTTACATCCGAATTGTTTTAAAAAATGCGGAATGCTTGTCAGGATGTATTTGTTTTTAAACTGACCGCTGCTACCATCGGAAAATAGGAATATCGTAGAAATTTGTTGGTGCTCCTTTCTTATTTGCTGCACAATTTTGGCAAGGAAACAATAAACATCAAATTTGTTGTGGTTTAAAGAATCGCTCATTATTGCAAATGATTTTGTTTCGCCACGAAGCCACGCAACACACGTGAAAAGAGTGACTTGCCGATAAGTGAAATGGGCATCCTGTATCTCATTTTGAAAAAGTAGTCGATAGTTTTCAGCGAAATCGATTTGTAAAACGAAAAATATCGCTGTTGACTTTTTTACAAAAGTGTGCAGCTTAAAATGTGGCAGTTGAGTTTCAATTTCATGTAGCAGATCTTCTAATGGAGCAATAGTGTAACTTAATATAAGCCGGTGGTCAACTTTCCTCCAATATTTCCATTTCACATCCTCTTCCAGTTTGGAAAGATAATGAAGAGGTACTAAATCAAATACAACATCCCACACACAGATTTCGCAATCGCTACTTATACAGTTTTCTTGCCTGGATTACAAGAAACCACTTGTAGAAAAGAGTCAAATGTTTTTGGAAATGTTGGAATCGCTTTTCTGCACCCCTCCAATAGAAACTGCAAGTTTGCGTGATACTTGCATACGCACATATTGTGGGGCGTTTTGTTTATAAGTTGTACATAGCTAGGCCGGTTCTCCGTCAGCAGCTACATGGCGCACGACCACGGGCTGACGCCGCCTCCGGATGCTTTAAGGCTGCTGGTAGAGGAGGCTAATAGAAAGCGCATCCCGGTAGTCATCGGGGCCGATGCCAATGCCCATCACGAGGTGTGGGGCAGCACGGATACCAACGAGCGGGGTGAGTCACTCTTTGATTTTATTCTTACTAACGACATAGTAATTACTAACAGGGGGAGAGAGCCAACTTTCATTACCTCAAATAGAAGGGAGGTTCTCGATCTAACTCTTGGTAACAATCACTCGTCTCACCTTATTTCGAGCTGGCGCGTTTTGCAGGAATGCTCCTTCTCGGACCACTGTTACATCTGTTTTAGAGTTGCGATCTCAGATACGTTAGATACGGCAGAGCGCAAAAGACACACTAACAGGAAAAGAACTGACTGGACACGATTCCAGACCATTATGGAGTCGGGCCTGCAGTCGCCTCCTCCCACGATCAATAATCACCTCGATATAGATCGAGCGGTTGTAACCATTACAGCACTATTTAACCCTGCTGCCAAATCAGCCTGCAACTTCTCGAAACCAAGAGAAAAACCAAAACCCCCTTGGTGGAATTCGGAAATTGCTGAGCTACGAAAAGTATGTCGCAAGCTCTTCAACAGAGCCAAAGCCACAAATGACTGGCTCCCTTTCAAAGACAAACAAAGGGAACTCAAGTATATGGTTAGGAGATCCAAACGAGCGTCTTGGCGAGACTTCTGTGGCAACATAGAAAGCTCGTCCGAGACAAGTAGACTCCGGAGGATTCTCAATACCACCCCTCGGGCTCTGGAATGTATTCAGAGATCGGACGGTACCTGGACCGACTCTGAAACCGACACTTTGGACGCCCTAATAGAAACACACTTCCCGGGGAATGAAATCTTTGTGGATTGCAGGTCTTTTAACACCAACCACTCTTTAAGTCACTCAACCCAAATGACCAACACGCATATTCAGTGGGCCATCAACAGCTTTAAGCCTTTTAAATCTCCCGGGTCTAATGGTATCATTCCCGTGGACATTCAGCACACTGCAAGTGCGGTTGCGCCCTGGCTACTGCATATTTATAATGCCTAAGAATGGTCGTACATTCCCATAAGCTGGAGAGAAGCTCGAGTAGTTTTCATCCCTAAAGCGGGAAAGTCGACCCACACCAAGCCTAAGGACTATAGGCCAATTAGCCTGTCCTCCTTTCTTTTGAAAACACTGGAAAGAGTCCTTGATATACAAATCAGGAGCTCTATTAATTCCACGTGCCTTTCCAAATCACAACATGCCTATACTAAAGGCAAGTCTGTGGAAACAGCGCTTCACGTGCTCATTGAGCTAGTAGAGAAATCTCTTGCCAACAAAGAATATACTCTTGCAATATTTCTCGATATAGAAGGGGCATTCAACAATATTTGTCCCTCCGCCATTACTAAATCTTTAGTAAACCTGAACCTGAACCCCAGCTTGGTTAGGTTCATCGAACAGCTACTGAAAACACGCGTCATAAGCTCCTCAATAGGAAACGTACATGCTAAAAGGACTGTCAAGAGAGGTACTTCACAAGGCGGGTGCTCTCACCCCTCATATTTAATTTGACGGTGAACACACTACTTAGGAGATTAGATCAGACCGGCTGCAACACTATAGCTTATGCGGACGACATTGCTATCTCTGTTTCCGGTAAATATCTGTCAACACTAGCAGAAAAGCTAAGCTACACTCTTAGCATTTTGTCCCAATGGTGTCTTGAAGTTGGCATAGATGTCAACCCTTCCAAAACTGAGGTCATGCTCTTCACCAGGAAGCACAAAGTACCAAGTTTTGACCCACCCAAACTTAATAGGAATACGCTTAGCCTAAGCAATAGCGTCAAGTATCTAGGTTTGATCCTGGACCCTAAGCTCCATTGGAAAGCAAATTTGGCGGAGAGGGTACGGAAAGCCACGTGTGCCCTGTACTGCTGCAAGAGGGCCATGGGTACAACATAGGGAGTCCAACCTCGAACCATGTCCTGGCTCTATGCGGCGGTGGTTGAGCCGTACTTTCTCTACGGCGCTGTCTTCTGGTGGCCCGCAACTGACAAGGCGGCTAACCTAAAACCTCTTGACAAGGTTAGAAGAACAGCAGCGGTTATGAAAACAGGGGCTCTGCGTACCACCTCTACCAAAGCTCTATTTGCATTCCTACATTGGTTGCCCACTAGGCTTCTGGTTAGGCAACAAGCAAAATGCTCGGCAACCAGACTCAATTCTATATCGCGCTGGACTAGACTGAACCTGGGCCACGCCAATATTCTGATGCAGGACACGCCCGTACAGGCGGACGTTGACTATACGTGCTCTACACCTAATCTAAACCACGGGTTCGACACTTACATTCCTAGTAGAGAGGAATGATCCAACAATTTAGTGGTCACTGGCAGTTCCATTGACATATATACGGATGGCTCCAAACTGGAGAATAAGGTCGGTTGCGGCATCTTCTCCAGAAAACTTGGCATCAAGCTCTCCTATCGTCTCCCTGACCATTGCAGCGTCTTTCAGGCGGAAGTAATGGCAATATTCCAAGCGTCCAAGTGGCTTATTCGAAATGAAGTATGCGATGTGATGATACGCATATTCAAGGACAGTCAGGCGGCAGTCAAGTCACTGGCTGGTGTATTCCCTACCTCCAAGCTTGTACTCGACTGCCGCTCCTCCCTGAACGTCGTCTCAGGTAACTCACAAGTTCACATATGCTGGGTGCCTGGACATAGCGACATTCCAGGAAACTGCGAGGCCGATGAATTGGCCAAAATAGGTACGCTGCTCCCTGACATCTCTCCCTCCTTTGATGTAGGTGTCCCACTGGCTACGGTCAAATGGGCCATAAAACATGACTACCTTGAGGCAGCTAAAAAACCCTGGGTAAATGAACATACCTGTAGTGTTGCCAGACAAACCTGGAGCACTATCGACATTAGGCGTACTAGTCAGCTACTCAATATTAGCAGGAACTCCATCGGCACTATAATAAATGTGCTCACGGGACACTGCCTGATCGGGAAACATGCTGAAAGATTAGCACTGCCCCATAATGACTTCTGTCGCAGCTGTGGCTCTGAGGAGGAGGAAGAAACAGTACTTCATCTCATGTGTCAGTGCCCAGCTCTGGCCAGGCGTAGATTAAAATTCCTAGGCTCACCTTTCTTCACTTCCTTAACCAAACTATCTTCCATCAACATCAAGGACATAGCCAGATTCATTTCGGAATCACTGTGGTTCCCAAAATTCTAGACGGGGGAGTCGCGTCGTTTCAGTGTGGTACCACAACGAGCCATTCTATGTGCTTAAGTGTGCTTTTTGCGACAAAGGCTGCCACTCCTACCTACCTACCTAGGCCGGTTCTCACAAAATAAAGTTTTTCCCACACATTCTGTAGTCACCTCGCTTTTATATATTTCGTAAGCTTCCGATAGAGTCAAAAGCATGAATCGCTTCGCAACTGTTTGACCATTATAAATAACAGTGTCCTTTCGACCGGGCGCCTGTACACTAATTCCATCTTGTAAATAAAAGTCTTTTACCACTTGAATTCTTTTGTCTTCTTGTTCCTGCATTGGTTCAAAAATGGAAGATTCTACGTATTTTTTATGCAATACTTTAATTACTTCGACCTTCTTTTCAATTTTGGTCGGCAACACACTTTCTACCTTCTTTACTGCTTTCCCCAGTGTTTGTTTACAATTGTATGATGAAGAACCATAAGTGGCGCCGCCCACTTATGGTTCTTCATTCGATAAATTCTCATTCTTCTTTTTTCTCTTAATTTTTGTTGTCGAATGCGATCTTTCATTCTTTTTTCATAAAGATATTTTTTGTTTTTTTTCGCCAAATCTGCCTTTTTTTCCGTATTGTACGAAGCCTCTCAGCTTCCTTCTTTCTGTATGCTTTCAGTTTCTCTTCATCCTTCTTAAGTTCTTCCCTCCACCCCTTTGTTTTTTCATGAGCGCTTTTAGCCATCTCTGTTGAAAATTTAAATTATCATTATTATTAACTTTAATATTTTGCTTGATGTTTTGGTACTTACAATAACGTACGCGACTAACTTTTTGAGGCGGCAAATTTTTTAATATATTGAAATTATATTATATTTTTATAAATTCTTTTAGCTCATGCACTTGTCGGTTTAGAAAATTTTTTTCAGCCACTTCTGATCGCTTATACACAAATAAGAAGAAGAACTGTTGTTTTTGCATATCGTACGCGACAATGAAATAGTGCAAAAAGAAAGTTGACAATTAGCAGTTATTTGCGCTCTCTTGTCTCTTTCTGCATATTTTTGTAAGATGTTCTTCTTGTAGCATTAATTTAATGGTATAGTAAAATATTTTTAATTTTGTTGTTTGAAAAAAAGCAAATTGAAAATACCTCACATCACTTGCTTCTGGTCAGTCATAGAGACGTCAAACTTGAAACTGTTTTTTTATAAGTCTACAATTATGTTAACTTCTAAATTAATTTGGGGAGTTAAGTTCGAATATTTCAACCCAACTTACGCAGGATAAAAAAGAATTTATGGTTATTCTACATTTTCATTCCGGGTTGACGTTTTGGCGAAAAAGCCCATATGTATAATCTTTTTCTTGCACTGTATATATATATATATATATATATATATATATATATATATATATATATATATATATATATATATATATATATATATATATATATATATATATATATATATATATATATATATATATATATATATATATATATATATATATATATATATATATATATATATATATATATATATATATATATATATATATATATATATATATATATATATATATATATATATATATATATTTAGCTGCTCGCGTGCTCAACGTAGCGTTGCCAATAAAAAACAGAAATATTTGTTATATCGTATATATAATAGCGACAGCGTGTTAATAGATGGCGCGTTGGCGTACCCTGGGTGGGGTTAGTGGTGTCGCCACAGATACTCCTCCCCCAGTGATCGGCGCAGTAGGCGCGGAGAACGATACCCGTTTCGTCGCTCGACTCCCCGGCTGTGGTGAAGGTTGGTCCCCTGAGCGGGGCGTTGGTTGACTCCTCAGATGACTCCTTGGATGGATCGCTGGCGGGTCATTTGTCGCTGACGATGACGACGATTGCGGCGATGGCGATCGGGTTG
The DNA here is from genome assembly GCA_920105625.2 of Clusia tigrina. Taxonomy (NCBI): domain Eukaryota; kingdom Metazoa; phylum Arthropoda; class Insecta; order Diptera; family Clusiidae; genus Clusia; species Clusia tigrina. The sequence continues at coordinate 142,354,424 of OV050032.1, forward strand.
GCGATTGTGATCGGGATGCCTGCAGCGATGGCGGCGATGTTGAGTCACTCACCTCGAGGTGGGCCGGCTTTAAGCAGTCAGTAGAGATGGCTTTCTTGACGCCGTTCAAGTCGATGATGAAACTCTTGTCGTCGACCCGGCGGATTACCTTGTGGGGGCCCGTATATAGCGGCTCGAGTGGCCTCCGGATTTTGTCCAGCTTGCAGAATACGTGCGTGCAGGTACGCAATTCTTTGAAGACGAACGGCTTCTGTCTCGAGTGATTGGACGCAGGTACTGGCCTGATCGCTTTTACCAGCTTGCGCAACTGCTCGACGAAAACCGGTTGGGTGGTAGGGTCGTTCTGTTGTCCGAAGAATTCCCCAGGCAGGCGGAGTTGGGTGCCGAAGGGCATCTCGGCTGGAGTTGCTTTGAGGTCCTCTTTGTACGCCGTCCGTATCCCCAATAGCACTGTTGGCAAGGCGTCTGGCCATGGTGTGTCTGGACTGCCCATCAAGGCCGCTTTTAGTGTGCGGTGTAGTCTCTCCACCATGCCGTTTGACTGTGGGTGGTAAGGCGTTGTGTGAACATGGTTAGCGCCCGTCATTGTCGCGAGAGCCGTGAATAGCACCCCCTCGAATTGACCCCCCTGGTCGGAGGTGATGGTGAGTACCGTGCCGAAAGTGCAGACCCAACTGTGGAAGAATGCTCGTGCGACGGTCACAGCTCGAATGTCCGGGAGTGGGACAGCCACGGGCCATCGGGAAAAGCGGTCGATGATGGTCAGGCAGTGCGACAGTCCTCTCACCAGCGGTAGCTTGATCAGGTTAATATGAACGTGGCAGAACCTGTCATCTGTCTCCCCGAACCTTTGCAACTCGGCGCGATTTTGGCGATGGACCTTCGCGCGTTGGCATTCACGGGCCTATCGGAGCGCGTCCTTGCGCATGCTTGGCCAGAAGTATTTCGCCACCAGACGTTTCGCCGTTGCTCGACCACTCGGATGGGATGATCCGTGTACGATGCCAAACGCCGCTCGACGCAGGTTGGGTGGCAAATAGGGCCGTGTCTCCCCATCGGCAACCAGACAGTAGATCTCGCTGTCGTTGAAAGCGAGGCGACCCAGTTTGATACGCGGGTTCTCCAGCAGGTGAGGCAGCTCTACGCCAGAGGCTTTCTCCAGGCTGATAGTAGCTTCGTCGAGGATGGAAGGCATCGAGACCATACAGGTTCGCGAAAGTGCGTCCGCCACAACGTTTTCTCCCTCGGGATCGTACACAAATCGTGCGTTGAACTGGAGGACGTAGTCCAGGTGCCGGCTCTGCCTCGGCGTTGCCTTGTCCGAGCACTGGTGTGCGGCGAAGGCGTGCGGCTTGTGGTCCGTGTGGATTGTGAAGACGTGTGCCTCCAGGATCCCCCTGAAGTGTCTGACTGCGGCATACACCGCGAGCAACTCCCTGACGTAGGCGCTGTAGCGAGTTTCTGGGGGATTGAGCTTCCTAGAGAAGAACCCCAGAGGCTTCCAGGTCCCATCGGCTTGCTCTTGGTTGAGTGCCGCTCCGATGGCGGTGCTCGATGCGTCGGTGTAGAGAGCGATTGGCGTGGTTGGCGAGAGGAAAGCTGCATCTTTAGCTGCTGCGATACTCGCCTTGCACTGCTGGAATGCTGCTCCGTTTGAGTCGTCCAGCCAATCGCCGGCTTCTTCTTCGTGAGGTTCCTCAGAAGTTCGTTGAGCGGGGCCTGTAGTTCCACGGCGTACGGTATACACCTGCGGTAATAATTAACCATACCCAGGAAAGGTCTCAGCTGGGTAGAGTCTGTCGAGCTTGGAAAGGCGTCGATCACCTCGATCTTTGGGCGCGGGGGCCTAAACCCATCTTTCGAGACCCGATACCCAGCGAATGGAACTTCCTGAGCACCGAGTTGGCATTTGTCCAAGTTGATGCGTAGATTCGCCGCTTTCAGCGACTCGAACAATTGGCTCAAATGATGCAGTTGCTCGTCATGCGTCTCGGATGCGATGAGCAGGTCGTCTACGTAGTCCTTCACGAAGGGGAGTTTCCTCAGTAGGTGATTAATTACCCGCTGAAGCGTTTGCGCGGAGTTACGCAGGACTAATGGCATACCCACGAACTCGAAGAGGCCGAAAGGTGTTGTGACTGCCGTTTTCGGGATGTCAGCTTTGGCCACTGGGATTTGGTAGAAGGCTTTCTGCAGATCGATTACAGAGAAGCCTTTTCCCCGGCTCTCCTGGATCAGGTCCTCGATGATCGGTAGAGGATATCGGTCTGGCAAGGTGCACGCGTTGAGGAGGCGGTAGTCGCCAGTGGCTCGCCAGCTTCCAATAGGCTTTGGTACCATGTGTAGCGGAGTAGCCCATGGGCTCGATGATGGGCGTACCACCCCCTGGTCGAGGAGGTCAGCGAACTCTTCTTTGGCAGCAGCGAGTCGTTCACCGACGAGTCTACGAGGGGCGCTCGAAAACGGGAGGGCCCTCCGTGACGATGAAGTGTTGTACCGGCAAGTCTGGTACAGTGGCCATGACCCCTGCTGGTGAAGCGAGTTGCAGGAAGCGCTGGACGAGCTCTCTATACCGGTCGCCGTGTGGTCTTACAGGTGCATCAATGCGAGCCACTGTGGAGATGCCGTAGATTCGAGCCGAGTCCGCGATATTGGTAAGGGGGTCTACGATGCGTCGTCCCCTCAAGCCTACCAGGAGCCATAGTGTGCCAGAAAGTCCGCCCCGAAAATTGCGGTTTGCACATCGGCCACAGTGAACGCCCAAGTTAAATCCCGCCGCAGGGCGAGGTTCAGCTTCAGCGTGAGCTGCCTGTATGTGGCTATCGGCGACGAGTTGGCGGCGTACAGCGTGAGGCTGTTTCGCTGTAGTTTGCGGGCGACCGTTCCCCTCGGCAGTAAGGAGACCACTGATCCCGAGTCCACGAGAAAGCGAGTGGATGTTGTTCGATCCGTTAAGTGTAGGCGTTTTTCGGTTGATGGACGGCCGGCGTCGGCAGCGCTAGTTTCCCGACGGCGTCGAGGCGGCGGCCACGGCGGCGGCTAAAACACACGGTGGTCGGCTCTGAAGTGGGGGCGTTATTTTACGCAGCAGCTCCTGATTCTCCCGCGTTAGTGCCACGAGCTGTGCCACTGACTGGCGCAGTGCGGCATTCCCGTTACCCGTTGAATCGTGCGACGATTTGTTCGCGAATGGAGAGCGGGGTCTCGGAGACGAGAGTGGAGGTGACGTAGCCGCCACTGTAGGTCCATTGTCGACCAGCTCGTCAGCTGCCTCTGCGAGCTCCTCCAGGCTGGTATCTTTCAAAATCTTCAGAAGCCGTCGCGTTGACGGCGGCATCAAGTCAAGCCACTTCATTCGGATGACGTCATCCGTGGCCCTGTCACCTGCCAAGGAGCGCATCTGCCGCAGGAGTTGAGACGGCTTCCTGTCACCCAGCTCGAATTGGGTGAGCAGCTTGTGGAGCTGTCGATCCGCCGAGGCGGTGAGGCGATTTAGTATGGCTGCCTTCAGCGCCTCATACTTCCCCACGGGCGGCACTGTGCGGGGTACATCCGCAACCTCGGAAATAGTCTCCGGGTCGAGAGCCGCAACTACTAAATTGTAACGGGTGTTGTCGTTGCGCACATGGTGGACCTGGAACGCGGCCTCGATCTGATAAAACCACAGATCGGGATTACTCCTCCAGAAAGGTGGGAGCCGCCAGCTGTTCACAGCCTCGATCGCGCATGGACGTGGGGTGGTTGTAGCTGCTGGTGCGGAGCGTACGTTGCTTGAGCCGGCGGCTGCTCCGGTGGTGACGGCGACGCCGGTTCTGAGGCCGTTGGCGAGTGGAGCATCATGTGCGTATGTTTTATACCCCTCTGTATGGGGCGCGTATGTGTTTACGATCACGTCGGGGTCACCAATTTGGCTGCTCGTGTGCTCAACGTAACGTTGCCAATAAAAAACAGAAATATTTCTTATATCGTATATATAATATATGATAAATTACGTCCCTGCAAATTTATTTGTTATATCGTATATATAATATACTAGCAGACCCCTATGCACTTCGTTGCAACCAACCAAAAAAAGAAAAGTAATATTCTAGATTTTTTTATGAAATGAATGCATTGTATTTCCAAATTATTAATGCCAATCCAAAACATTTGGATACACAATATTTTTCGTTTGCCCATTTGAGGCGAGCACAAACAAACAATTTGGAGTTCCAACTCTTGAGCAGGCCTCGTATAGCTGTTCATGTGAATAGCACGGCTCCTCCAAATTTAATCCGTGGTATGAACACGATTTCACCTTTCACTATTCCGGTCAATATTGTGGCTTCAATTAAATTCGGCATCAATTTTTTTACTGCCAATCATCAAATGATCTTGGTCCGCGCACGTTGACTAATAGCAGACGCAAATAGAAACATTCGGCGTTGTTCGGATGGATGTTGTAAATGCGTCCTATGGCATCGGTTTTACGGATATTTGGATAACCGTCAACACGCTCCCCTTGCTTTCGTCGTTGAAATATTTTCGATGATGAATTCCAAGTGATATATTATGGTATTTCGGAATATAGCAATGTTCTTGCAAATTCATCGTTTTCACACAACTCGAAGAAGGCAGTTAGTGTTGTCCCCGGTGGTCGTGCTGCTCTCTGTTGTACATTTTCTGCAGTGAAATAAACGCGTTGACCATTTTCGAGATGAACTGCCAAATGAACAACAACGGGATACCGGTCGTGTATTGGGAACGATAAAATGCGCCATACCGCTTCGTTGCCGCTTATATAACGGCCCATTTCGTATTGCTGAATTTCATCGATATTCTGATAATCAGCGCTATCCAAGAACTTTAGTTGCTGATACAATCACTGGAAATGACGGATATCCATTAATCGGCGTCGATCCGCTGAAGATGGCGGTAATTCAACGGTCATAATAGTTCGAAATCAAGACGTTGATGTTGATAATCGTTGGGTCGTGCCGTATTCACCATTGTTGTCAAAAATTTTCGAAGCGCACATCAACGTAGAATATTGCAACTCTGTCAAATCGATCAAATACATCTGCAAATACGTAAATAAGGGCAGTGATATGGCAGTTTGCGGAGTAAAAGGCAGGACTGCCAATCTTGCGGCAAAACAATAATAAAAATCCCAAAAAACACGTAAAGCCAAACAGAATTAATTGCAAAACGTGCAATGATACACACATTAAATTTCTTATGTGCACCCTCCACACAGACCCCAATCACTTCTGAAAATTTCATTTTATGTGCACCCTCCACACAGACCCCAATCACTCCTGAAAATTTTATTGAAATCGGGAAAGCCGTCTAGGAGGAGTATGCGAGCAGGAAGTTTTGCCACTTAATTTTTTTTTTATAGATGATAAAATACGTTTCTGCGAATTTCTAGAAATTGTGTTAAGTCCAGTAATTAATATAACTTTTAATTGCACAAAACGCTCTATAACACGTAACCACAGCTTCAGCACAGAAAAAGAAAGAGGGTTGAATGAAAGGCCGGAAACACGAAGTGTGTTGTTCAACAGACAACACAGGCTAGTTCCGCTTGCCCATAAACACGCTGTGACAGCGTGTTAATAGATGGCGCGCGGAACTAGCGTCTGCTTGGGTTGGCGTACCCGACAACTGGGTGGGGGTAGTGGTGTCACCACATATATATATATATATATATATATATATATATATATATATATATATATATATATATATATATATATATATATATATATATATATATATATATATATATATATATATATATATATATATATATATATAAATATATATATATATATACGAGGTGTGATCAAAAAATAACCGTTATTTTCATCTTTTCGTGAGTTACGTATGTTCGATGTTCGCATTTTTTTTTCTGTTATGTTGGTACACATGTCTGTTATACATGTTGGCAATACCAACCATTTTGGATTGTCAGTTTGTTTTTGACAGATAAAAAGGTTAGTCGTGTTTTGGTGTGCTCTTCGATTTTGTACTATTCGAAAAAATGGATCAAAGATCAAAGTATTCAGTTTTGTGTAAAAAATGAAATTAAATGCGCAAGGACATTTGAAATGTTGACTGTGGCCTTTGGCGAGTCTACTATGAGCAAAACACAAGTTCAATTGTGGTATAACCGGTTTAAGGAAGGCCGAGAAGATGTGAATGACGATGCTCGTCCTGGTCGCCCGAGCACGTCAACAACCGATGAAAACATTAACGCAATGAAGAAAATGATTTTGGATAATCGTCGAATCACTATCAGAGACGTTGCTGATGATGTTGGCATATCGTTCGGCTCATGCCAAGAAATTTTTACGGATGTTTTAGGCATGAAACGTGCGGCAGCGAAGATTGTTCCAAAATTACTAAATTTTGAGCAAAAACAACGTCGCATGGACATCGCTCAGGAGCTGTTTTTGGCCAAAAACAAAACCGTTATCATGCCTCAACACCGTATTCACCGGACTTGGCCCCCGCTGACTTTTTCCTCTTTCCAAAACTGAAGACACCGATGAAAGGAAAGCGTTTTGCTACGATTGAGGAGATAAAAGAAAAATCGAAACAGGAGCTGTTGGCGATACCAAAAAAAGCGTTTCAGAAGTGTTTCGAGGATTGAAAAAAACGCTGGCATAAGTGTATTATATCTGAGGGGAATTACTTTGAAGGGGACAAGATAGTTGTTGATGAAGAAATAAATACTTAATTTTTTGATCACACAATAACGGTTATTTTTTGATCATACCTCGTATACATATATATATATATATATATATATATATATATATATATATATATATATATATATATATATATATATATATATATATATATATATATATATATATATATATATATATATATATATATATATATATATAGATATATATATATATAAATATATATATATATATATATATATATATATATATATATATATATATATATATATATATATATATATATATATTTATATTAGCATTCAATGCAGCGCCCCACATCTGAATTCTATATGACCATATATGTTTTATAATACTGTTACGAAATTGCCCTCCAAAAAATTTGCACTGTTAAAAAATTACCTACTGGATAATTTATACTGTTACGATATTGCACTCTTGACAATTTACTCTAACTCTCAATACTCGAATTCGTACCACTGGATTCTGTAGTAATCAAGCAATCGCTCATTAAATTAAAATAATTGACTTTATTTAATTATTGCCATTTACACACTTATTATTAGGCTTAAAGTTTACTTTATTACAATTTGCACTAATCATAATTCATTAATCACTTTATTACTTCTCAATTACTATAACTGTTACAAGTTGCTACTGTTACGATTAAAATTCAACTGCGTCTCCACTTTAATAGTGTGGTGGCTTATATACCTTTTGAATAGTTGAAGTAGAAAATTCTAGAATATTCCCTATAAAGAAGTTTCTGAAACATTCTCTACACTTATCGAATATTATCTATACACTAAAGGAGTTTCATTAGGGTTCTTGAGTAAGCTATTTTTTTTTAATAGATCGTGTCTTAATTTATAGACACCTCTCTCGTTGTGAACTGCACTTAATAGATGTATCCTAAAAGTATCGAAGGTAAGTAAGTTTGTATCTGTATGGATTGTGTCTTGGCTTAAATACATAGGGTTGTGGCCTCATTCTCAAACTCCGCATAGAATCCTAAAAGTATTCAATTATTTATGTTTCAATACCTTTATAAAACAGATGTTTATCATTCAATGTTAGCTTAGAGTTGTAACCCATCAACTAATACTTTGAGCTAAGTTTGCTGCTCAGCTATTTCCGTTGTGTAAAGATTTTTTTCATGTCAAACGCCGATCAATGTGTAACCCAAGATATTTGACATCTTCTGCTTGAGCCAATGGGCGACTATTTAGAATCACAGAGGGACAGGAAGTCCTTTTCAAAGTGAAAGTCACTTGGACCGTTTTAGTAGCGTTGACCCTCATTCTCCATTTGTCAATGCAAATTAGTATTTTATCGAGGTGTTTTTGTAGTTGGTTTGCGGCAATTAAATGACTGGTGTTTGTAGCCATTATATCGGTGTCATCAGCATATTTTGCAATTTGAGTATTCTCTGTCTGTGATCTGCTTTAAAGATACTGTAAAGTACAGGACCTAACACGCTTCCCTGTGGAGCACCCGCTGTAATTGGCAAACTTGTGGTAGTTTCTGACTTAAATTTCACTCTGAAATGTCGCTCTTCAAGATATGATTTTAAAATATGAAAATATGTTTGAGGCAGTGACTTCTTTAGTTTGAAAAGTATGCCTGGGTGCCAAACTTGATCGAACGCTTGTGTATCAAGGAATGCTACTGTATAAAACTGACCCTGTTCGAGAGCATTTCTTACATTGTGATAAATTCTGTGTACTTGGTTGGTGGTAGCATGTTGCTGCCGAAACCCGAATTGGATTATAGGTATGAGTTCTTTCTTAAGCAGTATTGGCTTAAGCTTTGTTGCGATCGTGGTTTTTGGCGTCTACCGTCTGTATGTTTGTTTTGCTTCTCTCCTTCTTTTCTTCCTTCCACTTGTCCGCTTGACTAGTGAATGCGGTCAGTCTAAAACCTACCAGACGATTCTGAGGTAGAGATGGCGCTGCCTGAGAATAGTAAAAATTCCAAAGAAAGGTAACTGACCGACTTGACCGCTGGAGCGGTCAATGATGGAATAACGGAAGAGGCCGAGGAAATGGAAAAAATACGGTTTCAAGAGAAAAGGGAAAAAAACATTTAAGGCAGTGGTAGGGAAAAAACGGTCTCTGTGCAGTTTTAAGTGTTTGGGAAAAAAGTTGTTTCCAATTAATTTTGTTGCCGCGCGCGTTCAAAATTTGTGTTTTACTGGGGAGGTATGCGGATTAATTGTTGATTGTGTGACTGTGCACTGAAGTTAGGAAAAAATAATATAAATTGAATTTGAGTGTTTTATTAGAACAACGTATTTCAATTAGGCTCATTTGAGAGAGAAAAATAACCTTATTCACATTCGTGTACTGAAAATATTCAAATTGCCACAAAGTCCGGAATTTGCTGTTTAGAAACGTGTATAGAAAAAAGTCTAGTGCGGATATTCGTTGGTGCAGGTCTGATTTTGTGTGGATAGTCTCTCGTCTCGTCAGTTGTGCCTGTAATTTGTTCTGATACAGTAAAAAGTGATAACTGCTTGTTTCCGGCCCATCCCATTCGAGAATCGGAGTTGAGTTGTGATACCGGAGGAGAAAGGAGGCTGCCGCCCGCCCCTAGAGATAAATATAAAGATAAGTATATATGGTATTTATTTAAATTATTAAGTAGGTATGTTATTTATTTAAGTGTAAGGCTCGCTTGTCGTCGTGGAGGAGGATGCCCGGCAAAATAGTGAGTTGAAGTTTTGTTTTTTGTAGTGTTGACCCACCCGATGCAGTGTGGTGGGTTAAGGACCACGACCATTGCTGTGAGCTAGCCGCGGCCACCACACTGCACAATTCTAGTGGTGCGGTAACAGCTTACTCAACAGCAGCTTTTCGAAAACTTTGGAAATAATCGGCAGCAAATTTATTTGCCTATACGGTTTTGCAATGAGTGTTATTTCAGCAACTTTCCATTGACGAGGGAAATAGGTTTTTCGAATTTTTACTGTTATCATGTCATATCCTGGTGCTTTTTTATGTTCAGGTGTTTTAGCAGAAAGTTCTGAGCTTCTCTTATTTTGATAGGTAAGATCGGTAATTACATTTGACCAACTTGCAAAAACTCATGAATGTCGCCATCAATCTGTTGTGGATTTTTGGAAAATAGTGTAAAAACATCACAAAGGTGTTAGGCAAATGTCTCTGCTTTGTCTTTGTCGGTTTTTGTTACCGAAGAACCATTCAGAGTTTTGATGGGAGGAAATCGAGTGGCTTCAACTTTTTTGTTTCCTTCCATAACGAATTTCCGTGGCATTTGTTGCTGACAAGTTTGAATAATAGTTCTGAATTTCATAATTTTCTGCGCCCATGAGTTTATGTCTAAGATCTTTTGATGTCTTATTAAGACCTTTTTGTCTTCTGGATACCTCGTAATTTGCAGAACTTATTTTATTTTCATTTTGCACTTATAATCTCCTTAAGAACTGGGTTTATCACTCAACTTGTATCCATTCCTTTAAGATTTGGAGTAGCACCCCAGGCAGCAGTTTCTATTATTGTATTTAGATTTTCGACCGGTTCTTCAATATCTATTGCGGTTTTGAGTGGTATATCTACAGATAACGTGTCATAAATAATGTCTTTATATTGAAGCCAGTTTGCACGCTTGATGGTAAGCGTAGGTGCTTTTAATATACGTAGAACATTGGACCTTATAGTTATAATGATAGGGGATTGGTCTGATGACAAATCCAAAGATGAAGCCACTTCGACAAGAAATACCTTTCATCACACAAAAGTCAATAATATCCGGGATCAGATAACCAGTATGTTTGCTCTCCTGTTGAAATATGCATTCATGATCTGATGCTTGTTATGCTTGTATAATAGTATTGAATAATTCTTTTCCTTTTGGATTAATAGGCTGACTTCATAAACGCAGTTTGCAATGCAACACTGCAAAGACATTCATTTACAATGCAAAGCAATGTTTTATGGCAACACTGCTTTGCCAAATGATGAATTGACATTTTAGTACATTTATGAACGCGCAAAAGTTTTAAAATTAACATTTTGTAAAATTGAGTTTTTTTAAATGAATCTTCAGCAATTATGCTCTATTATTTTGAAAACAGCTTTCGAATTGGCTGATTATAAGAAATCAAGCAGCACTTTAATCAGAAATATTATAAACAAAAGAAAACGCCGTCGTATACCATTATTAACTAGCCAAGATTCAAGGAGAAAAATTCCTAAAACTATAAACTTTTGTAAAGTTATCGCAAACATGCAAGGCGATGTGTTTTATTCTCATTTTCGAATGAAGAAAAGTACATTTCAGGTATTTATTACCAAATGTTCTACATAATTTGATAAAACTAATTACTACTTTAAATTTTAAGAAGTTGCAGATAGCGATTAAGCCCTTGTGGCATTCACGTAAAATTGGACGTATTGGAACAACGTTACAAAAAGCTTTACTGATAACAATTTGCAAGCTGAGCAATAATTGTTCTTTCAGAGATGTCAGCGATCGCTTTGGTGTCGCAACTGGTCTCGCATATAAGGTGTTTCTTAAAATAATTAAACTGATTTGCCGCTTAAAGGGAGATGTTATCAAATTTCCAAAAACTGAAGCTGAACAAAAACAAATAAATGAGGAATTTTCAAACCTGCGGTATAATCCTTTTCCCTTTGTTATTAGATGCATCGACGGAACGCATATTCCCATTTCCCAACCAATTAAAGATGAAATCAGCTATCGCAACCGAAAGGGAACGTATTCAATCATTGCACAAGTAAATAATAAACGTTTTAACATGAGAAAATTTTTTAATTATAAAAATTTTGTTCAGGCTATTGTAGATAGTCGTATGAGGTTTATAGACGTATTTATCGGTTGCCCAGATGCATGCCATGACGCATCAGTTTGGCAAAGGAGCTCTATTAGGAAAGCTATAACAAACAAGGAAATAAATATTTATTCCAATTACCATTTGTTGGGCGATGGAGGCTATCCATTAGAATCGTTCCTAATGGTGCCCTATCGTGATAACGGGTTCTTAACACCAATTAAATAAAAATACAACACGATTCTGAGTTCAACTCGCGTTGTTGTGACACACTGGCAGCTTTTCTGCCTCCATGTCTAAAAGTTGTTTCATTATTTTGGCATCTGCTTCAGATTCCTTGTCCAAAAAATCTAAAACATTGCGTTTTCGTTTTGGAGCACTTCTTGGAGTAGAAGTATTAGGAAGAGTTTCATCTGCGTTGAGGGTTATCGGGCGTCAATGGCCCATCACTTAAATCTTCCATTAAGGATTGATAGGAAGTTTCAATCATGTAATCAGGCACTGTTACACTAATGCGACTGCCGAAAACTTCATCCAAAGTTTCAAAAAATTCCCAGTTTGTAGAGCTCCCACCAGATGTATTGCGTTTTTTTATTCGCTTGTATGTGCCCATTATGTTTATGAAGCATCTTGTGGTTTCATCTCTAGAAAATGGAAAAGTGCTCTCGACTTCCTTGACATCCCACATTATCTGTTCCCAAATAGTGTTCCTTTTCTTTTTCTTTGCAACGAAATCTGGCTCATACCTCAATCGAACTTCTATTAGTAACTTGTTCCTCTCATGGTTCCACTTTTTTTCACTATGTACATATGTATATGTATATACACAAAATATTAACAAATCATAAGTAAAACTACAAATTTTAAAGTCAACCACTTTTACTTACCATAAATCCGCCATTTCCTCCACAAATTGATACTTTTGGTTGTTTTCAGTTTTGCCGCCAAGAAAAAGGTAAAAATATACAATGCCAAGCACTAAAGAATCACAAATGAAAACAATGCACAAATTTTACAGTGTTGCGCATAAAAAAGCACTACCATGCAATAATGAACTCGCGGCATTGCCAAAGCTACGTCTACTGTGATTATGAACACTAGGCATTGCAGTGTTGAATTGCAAACTGCGTTTATGAAGTCAGCCATAGTCTTGGAACACCAATGGTGATGTTTGGCCTTATAGTCACTGTTGCATTCTAAGCGAAGTCAACAACCGCTGCAATGCACGCCCTTGACTGCGGCCAACGACAGCGCAAATCGCTGACAACGAATTTTCACGTGTATCAGCACTTTGTGCACATTAATTGTAGTTTTTTTGTATTACCTTTTTATTACTTGTTTATGTTTTATTTTAAATGTAAAATATCTAAGTAAGCAATAATGGCTCAATTATAATAGTATAAATTAAGTGAAATTATTAAATATATATCAGTTCTTTGAAACCTATCAACGAGTGTTTTATTTAATTGGTCATTCCGGAGGTCTGGTTATATGCACTAGTACCTTCACTCAACAATAGTCTTGGTTTTGTACCTAGGCTACTTCCCACATAATTATCGAAGATCTGGTTTTAAGCACCAGTATCTTCATTCAATATTAGTCTTGGTTTTGCACCTAGGCTATTTCATAACCCTAAAACAAGGGTCTGGTCTACCAGGACCCAGCTTAAGTAAGGTGGAATAAAAGAATTCCCACTCTTAACAGTCACCATAGGCTAAGAAGCTGTTTCCTAGTGTGCTATAGAACTGCTCGAATGGGCACTTGTTCATGGAGTGTCTCGGAGGGCAATAGGCTGATGTTATCAAAAGTTCATCATGTTGGTCTTGGATAGAGATGCTAGTTGCTTGTAAATGGGTTTTATCATACTTTTTTGAGTGTCTGATATTAGTATAATGTCAATGCTGTTATCATCAATAAAAGTTTTGACTTCTTTATTTCGTTGTGAAAGCCCATTGGCATTCCACATTGCAATTTTTGATGGATTGGGTCATTATGTCATTTTAGAGATGAGAGCTGTTAGCAAGTTGAGCATGGTTCCTATTTGGTCCATTAAGTATTTAATCATGCTTTTTAACTCATTCATATAATTGGATTGCTGCTGTGATGAAATAGCACATTCATTGATTTTTCACTGTGCAATTTATTTATAGGTGGCTCAAATTTAATTTTGATGTGCATAATAACGCCGATTTTATATAAGTCCGTATTATTTTTATTTTGTTTTACATTTACATAAGACATTGAGAGCGGGTTTTTTGTTGTTCTTTGTTTAATGTTTGATACGTTTGTGACATCAAATCCCATACGGTTTAACTCATTACGTATTTCGTTTGTTGGCGTAGTGTGATGCAGGCCTTTCAAAACGACGTTAAAATTTTGCTTTTATTTTGTCTACAATAGCTTTTGTGATAATTCTGTATTTATCAGTTGTCATTGGTTGAATTTTGACTTCATTTTTTTCCAAAAATTTCAATTCATACTGATTATCTGCAATCGAACGTAGTAGCTTCAATAGCGGTTGCACATTGTGTCCTCCAGAAGCATAGATTGGAGGTGATTTTGGAATTGTATGTTATTCTATGTGCGAGCTATTGCAGTCATTTTCATTTTCGGTTATCATAGAAAATCTGTTCGAATTTGAAGGTAGAACCAGCCAGTAGTCGTCTTACTTGGATTGGAGTCCTGGATTTGCCAGTTCTGGACTCGATTTAGCGCGTTTCGGAGTGTATTGAATTCCTTTAGTCGGGGATTTCTTTTGATTTGCTAATTAAAATGTGTTGGTTCCTACTGGGTTTTGCCTTTCTTTTGCTTCCTGCTGGGGTTTGATTTTCTGACATTTTTTTTTCGGAGTTGACAATTGAGCAAAATACATTTAAAAATATTTTGTAATTGAGCTATTTTTTCACTTGAGTTTTATTTTGTGAGTAATTAGTTGTGCTAAAGTCTTGATTAGCATTGTTCTTTTTTCCATATCCTTTTAGGTGTGGTGGTTCAAAGGAAATTGTGCAGTTGAGAAGATGAGTAATTTGCAGTATTTTATATATTGAGTATTTCTTTTTTGAAGCGTCTTTATAATTGTTGAGTTAGCAAGCGAATCCATACCTTTGATTTTGATTTTGTTCTTTATTATTACTTCGTTCCCAGCACTTTTCTCCGCTGGAATTAATACACTGGTAAGGGCGTTTATATATTCATCTAGTTGGCGTTGTTGCGTTCTCCGAGCGTTAGCTGTGGCAATGCGCCCTGCAGTTGCCTGTCGCCTGTGTATCCTAGCCGGACCTGTAAAACACTTGCCGACTGCGTCGTAAACACAACACACACCGTTTCGCTTTCGGAAATATACAACAATTATTTATTCTTAATCCACTCTTATTTATATTCTTAATTCTAGCTACATAATTATTTTTATAACCTACTTAGGTGTTCCAATTACGCAGGTGTTGACCCAAAACAATAATCGCAATGAGCCAGTTCATACAAAATGCCAATGGTACATTTTAGCCCTAGTTTTTGTGTCACTGTGTAATTGTAACACCTGTGAAATTCATATATGTAATGTTAATTAATGCTACAACCGGTCGATAGGCTACTTGGGTTGTGTCGCGAGTCAACTGCTCGTAGGTAGTCGTATCTTGACTCGCAACATTCCTCCCCTCTTTCTGGAAGAAGGTAGTGTAGCTACCTTCTAAAATTGTATAACCTACTACAATATTTTATATGTATACATTTACTATATTTTTTTTTCTGATAACCTAATACGATATTTTATGTGTATATTTATATTCTTATTTATGTTTTTTTTTTTAAAATATATATATATATATATATATATCTTTTTTCTTTTCAAATGTTCTTTATTTTTCTTCTTTTAACTATTGTATTTTTTTTTTTTATATATATATTTTTTTTCATAAATTTTTTTTTTATTTTTATTCTTTTGATATTCTTTTTTTTATATTTTATTTATTGTTTCTTTTTTTTTCTTGGTTCGTTTACTCTTCCTTTTTGTTTATTTATTTTTTTTTTCTCAAACATTTTGTACATTCTTAACTCTAACATCTGGTTTGCCTTGCCTACGCTACTCTACACTGCAATCTCTGCTACCTGCGGCGTTGGTGGTTCTCGTTGTGGGTATTTGATTCGTTTCCTTAACTGGCAGAATATATATGAGATTACTGCAACGATCATTGCCAGCGTTGTGATCGCGGCGATCCCTCCCTTTTCCAACGAGGAGTGCGTTATATCGTACGATGTTTTAAGGTTCAACAATGTCTGCTCTTTCTCCGTTTTCCTCATTAACTCGTTAATTGACTTGCCGTTAGTCGCTAGAATCTTCCGCATATCTCCGTGGGGTATTGTTCGTATCGTCGTTGGTACATATGTACTATTTGTTGGTTTCGAACGCTGCAAAGTTGTTAACAAGGCCTGAACGTTGGCCGCTATCTCTCTAATTCCCATACTTGCTGGTGAAAACTCGTAATGCTGATTCTTCTGCGCTCTATGCACCAGCACTATCTCATTCCCAATCAACCGACAGTCTTCGCCAATGTGCAGGAACCCCGTCCCCTGCATCTCTAGTCTTGTTGATCTTGCTTGGCACACTGCAGACACAAAAATTTTCTCATCAAAATGGTATAGCCAGCTGTTTGGTGACTCAGTTACTACCAACAATCCTCCCGTAGCCGATACTGCTACATGCTCGCACTTATCTTGCTCGTTTTTCAACGCCTGTACTTCACAAGATTTGCTTTCCCTTGTAAGGGCTTTCCCCGGATGTGGACACATACGCTGTGAAATATCCATCATTCTACAAGACTTAATGTCCTCCGACGTTAGTCCGATATAATTTCATGCACTCGATTCTCTGTGATGTAGTCATATAGTGTCTTCGGTACTATGCTCCAGTTACCGTTTAACGCCTTAGGTACGGGATATATCTTGTATAGCGCATATGCTTCAGGAAGAGGAAGTGGTATTTTTATGACCACCAGATACCCCGCTTTCGACTTCGCTGCTCGTACCGTTGCTAACTCGTACAGCTGTTCGGGCTTCTCCAAATACCAGTATATGCCACCCAAAGTCGTGGGAGCTACTTTAAGTAGGGCTTCGGTGGAAGTGAACATAGGGTGTAACTTCCCATGCAACAAATCATCCACGACTGCCATTTCAATTTGCTGACGTCCTTGCAGGTTCACAAGTTCTTCTGCTACAAAATTCTCCAGATTAACGAGTTCCGCCAAATTGCTCAAGGCTTCCGCAGTTTTCTCATTTATCGATTTCATGCCAGCCTGCAACCGTTCAATATCGACAAAAATTTCCTTTACTGCTTTGTGTAACTCTTTGTAGCCCGAACCCAGAATGGTTATTTCTTTGCCTAAGACCGACATAGTTTTAGCCTGTTGAATATCCAGATCTTGCAAATGAGCGTAAATCTTGTCCGCGTCAGGATGGTCCATGGTTCCGATACCCCACTTCAGTATCTCACTACCGACATCTATTAACGACCTTGTTGCACGTTGTTTGCTACCTCGAAATGACATAGCTTGCTCGTTTCGTCTGAGCCCCGCTATTATCGATTCCGCTTCCGCTGCCGTTATCTCACACCCTCTCTTACTTCCGTCAGATCCTGCCGTATTTGCTCTTAACTCGCAAAGCTCCATTGTTTTCTTTTTCAAGTCTTCTAGTTTCTTCAGTACTGGCTCCAGATCAGCATCGCGAAACTCCGATATCACCACCCACTCGTCTTTCGAGAACCAAACATTATCCAGTGATTCCAAAATCAGGTCCGTTTCCGCCAAGGGTTCCATCCGCACTTCCGCTGTTTCGCTGGATTTCGCTGGAACGCTCAAATAGGCTACCAAGAACACAGCTGCATTACACATATACTGTAGTAATCGCTATAATAACTTATCTAATAAATATTTCTATTTCTCTAAATATTTAAATAATCATTATGGTTATATTACTGCTACATTATCGTTATCACTACTTTACACTAACATCCACCATCGACCGACCTTTTATCTTCTTTTTTTCTTACCATAATCTAGAATATCTAAATATCCTTGACCATGTATTTCCGTTGCCAATAGCATAACCCAATTCCTTTCTTCTCTTAAAAAAAAATCTCCTGGTTTCGTATATATTCATAACACCTCTAGTGTGGAAAACCAACCCCTCTATGAATGCATACGAAACATACAGGCACCCCCTCGGTATTAACACTACCCTACTTACTACTGCGCTGAAGCCCCGCCAATTTTACGCTAGCTTTCTAACCGCTGTCAGCTAGCCTATAGCTCCAGATTTTCTCTCAATTAACACTTAACTTTATACACACAATAAACTTACAAGCAAACTTTAGTCTATCTAACCTAATTTCGATTTTACTACTATCTATTCTCAACTAGCCCTCTTAACTTGTTACCTACTGATTATTCTCCCTAACTTATTTTAGCTTAGACCAACCTGCCATATTAACTAAATACACTAACAAGACCCTTTCTAACATCTTACTTCAAAACAACCCCATTCATAATTGTCCTACGTAATTGTTAAACGAGTCAAAACTTGCCTTGGTCGGCTTACCATCTTACTGCACCGATTGTACCAAATGCTAGGCGACCAACATCCGATGCTGCCAACGTTCGATACTTCCAGGGTCGTACACCCGGAAGTTGTATTCAAACTAATTGAAATCAATTGTATTCCATACTTATCTTCTTTATTACATTATTCATATCAATAAAAAAGATATTTAGAAATTTGTGTCTTTTTTCAATTTCCTTGAGTTTCTTCTTTTCCTATTATCATTACTTATACTAAATAGAAAATTGTTTAATTACACTGCTTCCGTTTTTATTTACTTTACTTACTTCCCTATTGCTCTTCCAAACATACTTACGTTTACCTTCATGCCCCTACCCCTACGACTTCATGTATATCGTACTGATAAAACAATTAAAATATTACTGCTAAACATATGCATGCAAACCACCATGTCTCATATTAAACTTACACGCTACACGCGCTCATACTTACTTATTGACATACATACATATGTAGATGGCACATGCGCTTGTCATTATAGCGCATGCCAAAAATGTCAACGCATCATATTACCCGTGTACGTTATGAGTAGCTACAAACTTAATAACGTATTGCATAAATGCCCCGGTTATTGACTCTGCTGCTCATGCGACTACCTAAACCGCACAAACAAACAAAATTATATGCATTAAATTGTTTCCCATTTTTCTTTCTTCATTCTTTATTGAAGTCATATTTTGAGCTCGCAAAAATTATTTCTTTTACTACTTCACGCGGGCATTCGTACACTGTCTCGCCCTTGAATCATAATATATGGTTTCATTCTTTCATACCGCTGTCTTGCTTACGTTTAATTTTCCTCGTTTTCAAGGTTGAAGATATTATTTAATAAAAATTTCACTCATTTCAGTCGTCACTTTCCGCATGAACTGAATTTTGGGATAGGTCAAGCAAAGAAAACCTCTACTTCAATTCACTCATCATTGCAACCAGTTTCACACTAAAACTCTTAATTCGAATTGTAGGGCTTCAACAGATTGTTATGCAAACATCTCAATTTGTTTCCTATCCTAACCTCTGTTGTTACTGGCCCCAAAATCTTTTCTACTTTATATGGACCAAGCCAAATATGGGAAAATTTGTTCTTCTTGTTACTGTTACGCAGTAAAACATTGTCCCCAGCAACGAACTGCACGGGATTAGTGGAAGCATCATATTGCTTCTTGGATACCTCTTTTTTGCCCTTTCCAGCGCCTTCCTAGCCAACTCGTGCCCTTTCTGCACTTGATAATGTAACATATGTGGGTAGTCGTCTGTATTATATAAAGGCGCAGGCTTTCGTTTCAAATTCGATGGCATTTGAGGTTGAAAACCATACAACGTGAAAAATGGCGTCTGGTTAGTGGATGCGTGTACAGTGTTGTTGTGCACATGCATTGCTGACGCCAACCACTGGTCCCAGTTCGATCCTTCACAAAATGCCTCAAGTATTCAGCTAGCGGTCGGTGGCTACATTCTAACGAACCGTTAGCCTGAGGGTGATACGGGGTGATGTGAAGTTTCTTCAGCTTTAGCAGTTTACACGTTTCAGAAAAAATTCTCGAAATGAAATTAGTGCCGTTATCTGTCACCAGTATCCTTGGGACACCTAATTTTGCTACAACTTCCCCAAAGAAAATCCTAGCTACCGTGGTTGCCTCCGCATCCGGCATGGCAACCGCTATAAAGTATTTAGATAGGTCGTCCTGGAATGTTAAGATGTATTTATTCCCAGACGAGCTCTCGGGCAATGGTCCACCATATCCATGAACACCTTCTCAAATGGTCTGTTAGCCGTATCAGTTAGTTGCATAGGCATCCTTGTTAGCCTTGATACCTTGTTCTTCTGGCAACTTTCACACCCAGCGATGGGTTTCCGTATATCCAACATCATTTTAGGCCACCTATAGTTCTTGCGTATACGCCTATACGTCTTTATGAAACCCTGGTGACCCCCCAAAGGAGAATTATGGTAATCTTTTAACACCATTTCAATCTCCTTTCGGTCCGACAGTTCAATTACAGCGTCCGTAACAAAAGGTAATTCTGGAATCGTACCGTCACCCATGGCGTCCCCCTGCTTCGCGGAGTCATCCACAGTACTCCTTCGCTCCCTTACTTGCGCTCTTGTTAGGACAGCTGCTATCCGCGGTGCTGTGTCCCACCCTTCGGCTGGTGAAAATCTCGCTTTCTCCCTTAACCGAGTTATTACCTGTTGGACTCTCGCTGTTGTATCCTCAAGCGCTTTCCGCAAATTTTCCTATTCTTGTACGTTTATATCATCCAATCTAGCGAGACACTGTCTCAACCCCTCACTGATGAACCTGTATGCTAAACAGTCTTTCGTGATGCCAAAGGAAACTGCCCTCGCTTCCAAAAACTCCACTTCCACTTTTACCCTGTCTAACTCAATCCGTGCCCTCACTATTATTCGTTCCCCTTTTGATCTTTCCGTTTGCCCATCATTGATCGCATATCCCGCGATATTCTCAGTGATTCTCAGAACACTCGTATTTTGCGGCGCCCTACTCAGCGCATCCGCATTCAAATTCGTTTTCCCTGGCTTGTATACAACATCAAATGTGTACTCGGACAGCTTATGCCTGAACTGTGCCAGTCTAGACGTTTGATCCTTCAAATTTACGATTCCCCTTAGCGGTTGGTGGTCGGTGTAAACCGTGAACTGCCTCCCCAAAAGGTATGATCTGAAGTTACGAGTGGCCCAAACTATAGCGAGCATCTCCCTCTCTATCGTAGAGTACCGCTTCTCGGTCTCACTCAGCGCTCTACTCGCGAAAGCTGTGGGATGATCGCGACTCTCTTGTTCCTGCGAAAGAACCGCTCCCAGAGCTTCACCACTAGCGTCTGTCGTTAAAATGAAATGCTTATTAAAGTCCGGGTGAATCAGATGGGCGGTGTCGTAATAGCCAATTTCAAACCTTCGAACGCCTGTTGGCATGACTCCGTCCATTCGAATTTTGTGTCCTTAAGTAGCAACTTCGTAATTGGCAGCGACAACTGTGCCATATTCTTCACGAATTTCCTATAATAATTTGCTAAACCAAGAAAAGCTTGTACGTCTTTCCTGTTTCTTGGCTGAGAAATATTCTTGACGCATTCTATCTTCGCAGGATCAGGAAGCGCACCTTTCTCAGTACACTAGTGTCCTAGATAGACCACCTCGCGTCGCAGGAAGTTACACTTCTTCGTGTTGAGCTTGAGACCATGCTCCCTCAGTCGATCCAGTACTTTACTCAACTTGCTATTTTGGTCTGACAGATTCCTTCCATATACCACTATATCTTCCAGGTATACAAAACAGTCAATACCTTGCAGACCAGTTAGAATGCTATTCATAAGCCTCTGAAAAGTTGCTGGAGCACCAGTAAGTCCGAATGGCATTCGTTTGAACTCAAAATGACCCAAAGACGTGCTGAATGCTGTTTTCTCTCTGTCTCCCGCACCCATCAAGACTTGATGGTATCCACTAGCCAAATATAGCGTAGAGAAATACCTACAATGACCCAACTGATCCCGAATTTCGTCAATTCTTGGGATCGGAAAAACTTGCTTCAGCGTGACGTCATTTAATTTCCTGAAATCGACCACCAATCTCCATTTCTTGGTGTTGTCCTGGGACTTTTTCGGAACTAATAATAAAGGTGAATTCCATGGAGAATTGCACGGCATTATTATGCCCTCCTCCAACAACTTGTCCACCTGTCGATTCATTTCGTCACGATGAGCCTCCGGAGTTCTATATTGCCTTTGATTTATGGGCAACTGCCCCTCCGCTATGGGAATATTGTGCTCAATTGTAGATTTGAACGGCAGCGCGTCTCCATCGAGTAGGAAAACATCGTTATACTCTGCGCACATTCTTGCTATTGAAAGGATTTCCTCCTCATTCAAAATACTCCCCGTTCCCAATTCGTTTTTCAGTTTCTCCGCTCTCTCGGTATTCTCCCGAGACTTTTCCTGCACTACAAAATCACTCGCATCGCTTACTTCTCTAATGTCGTACTCCGAGATATTGGAACATGTCACCTCGCAATTCTGATCCCACACTACGTCCGATTCTTGAGTGCTCAGCACTGGTGCCTCAACTGTATAATCCGTGGCGTATGCCAAAGTATCGCTGATATGCACACCAGGCTGTATCTCTTGCCTGTTTACTATTGTTAAACCCTCTTTCACAGGTACCCTTACTTTATTTACAGTTATTGCCCTAGCCTTCGCTATGCCTTCTGATTGACTTTCCTGCTCCCTGCTTAAACTGTCCCTCCGTGTTCTACTCTGGTTCCTTCCTATACTGTCCCTTGCACAAAGTCTAAAATTTTTCACAGTTTTCCGGTTCCCATTGCATACGGATAAGCGTTTACGTAATGTATCAATTTTAGAGCAATTCCACAAATTATCTCTTCCCAGTATTCCATCTGCCGGGATACCATCCTGGGTCTGGATATTGTGGAAATCCCATTCCAAATTCTCAGCACGGTGAATATCGAGTTTCACTAGGCAAAGAGTTTTAACACTTCCCCCAAATGCCCCGCTTAAACTGCTTATTCTGCACGCTTGTACATTGGGAAATGACCTGATGGATTCAGCCTTTATTAGACTGGTGTCCGCACCTTTGTCCAGCAATAATACCAGATGACCTGCTTTTGCTGCCTTGCACGGAATGATCACATAAGAATCATCCGTGTACGTAGACTGACTGTTGAAATTGTTAGCCAAAAAATGTTTATATCGCGGAGGATCTCTACACATATCTCTCATAAACCTAGCGGTGCTAGCAAAAAGTATACTTAAACACGATTTAAAATTTGCCGTACTACCATTCATCTTCCCCATGCAGTTTTTAAAACCTGCTGTCATGCCCCTGGCCGGCTGAATTACCTGTCTGCATCTTTCAATAATACTATTAAAATTTTTTCCTATATATATTAATATACCAGGGAGGTAGTTCCTGACTAACCCCACTGCTCTCTGGCGAATTACCCCAAACAGGCTTAGCAACAGACAAAAGAAATTTATTGTCCCTAAGAGTGCTGTATCCTGTATCTTCGGAGTTTGTGGTCTCTCGACTGTCGCTGACGTGAAAACCACGTTTGGTGCCTGTATATTAGCAGTGTTCTGGGGTTTCCAACCTCTAGGCTGAGGTTGGCCCCCTACCGGTTTCCCTGATTCTGCCTGTTGCTATTCCTCGCGAAACAGTTATCTGCCATATGGCCAATGCGCCCACACCATGCACATGTCGGTTGGCGACTTCCTTTCCGTTCGTTCCTTGCATCGTATGATTGGTTTTGCTGCGAACCATAGGTATGATGGTTATTACTAGTGCCGCCCGTGTTCCGCTGCCATGTGCGGTCCCCTGGGTTTCCACGAGGCAACACGGGTCTCTGCTGACTGGCAATGGTACTTTGCTGCTGATTTCCGAAGCTTTCTCTGGAGTAGTACTGTCTACCCTGTTGTCTTGCTGATGCATTTCTTGGACAACTCATCCCTCTTTGGTGTCCATAATTACAGTATTCCTCCTCGTCCGGCACTCATCCCAGAAATGCCCGTGCCTATTACAAAATGAGCATACGACCTCTACAGCCGGTCGTCGATCTCTATGGTCCATTCCCCGTTTCTCATTACCCCCCAATTCTTGTCGCAGGACACTCGAACCAGCGGGTGCACTCGTCCAGCATATGCCCCCTGTCGTGGCTCTTTGCTGAATGGCCACCTCTGCAGATGTAACTGCCTCTATCAAATCTGCCATTGATCGTTGTGTCAGACCTAGCGTGTAATTGGCCAAGTCCCTGTTTACTAAACCGGCCTTGAACACCGTCACCATGGCCCTCTCTATTTGCGATTTGTATACCGACGCACTTTCAGGGAATTGCCTGTTTGCTTCTGCACTCGCTGCACTCCCTAGTGACTGGAGCCTGCGGCCCCAGGCTCTCAATTCCTCTCCAGGTTTCTGAGTAGATTCCTGGATCTCTCTTATGAGTACGTCGTACGATTTTTGTTTCAAGTATGTCCTGTCCAGGAGAGCATATAAATCAGTCAGGTTGTCTACTGGGCTATGCGCCAACAAATCAAACGCGTCTCCTGTTGTTCTCTGTCTTATGCATCTTATCAAGTGTTCAACCTCCGCTCCCGGAAGACTTTGTTGGGCAAGCTCGCATGCTTCCTTGAACCTCCTGATTTCCGTCCTGAGATCATAAATCTCAACGCCAGAAAACATAGTTACAAGCTTCTCCACAGCTTTGGCCACCTCCAGAATGCTCATTCTGACTGTCGAGTTAACCACCACAGGAATAACTGTATCGCTCACCTCTTGTGTAGCTAATTGGCTATTAATCCCTTCTTCCAATAGATACTTAACCAGATCCTGGCGCAAACTTAGTGGCAGCCGTGCTTCCAATCGAGTTGGCGTGTCGTATATAGGCTCTTCTGACTGAGACGCTTTATCCTTTTCCCCTGCGCTCGTCGGTTGAGTCGCTGCTTTCTTATTCACCTGCGATTCGCGCTGTGCCTGGTCTTCAATGAAACTAATCGGTAGCCCTCCTAAATTGCAATCCCTCACTACTATTTTAGGAACGAGATGTCCTCGGGTACACTGGGGCGTCAAGTATCCTGATCCTCCTACTTCCGGAGCGAAGCTTGAACCGTCTGCGATTGTATTTCCGACGTCGACACCGACCTTGGCCTCACCTGGGATGGCTTCACTTCCACCGTCGCTCCCCTAAATTTGAAATTCTCTTGCTCTAACAAAGAATCTTCCTCCTCTGCTTCCTCGAGCCGTCTTGAGAGTTCCTTGGTTTTATTTTGAAGGAATTCTCTAGCAGCTTTCAGATCTTCCTTTTCCTTACGTACTTCCTCTAATTCTTTTTCCCTCTTGCTCAAGATAGCAGTCAGCGCCAAATCGGCTGCTTCCAAAGGCGATATTCTTACTCTGGCCTCCTCCCACAACGTCTGGGCTTCAGTCTTACCCGCGCTGGCTTCGAAATGTTCAAATATCCTCTCGGTGAAAAGATTCACCCTCTGTTTTTACTGCTTTTAATTCGTCCTGTGCGTCTTCTTTGCTCTTTAACGGAGACCCACTCGGTGCCTCAATTGTTGCTAAATCCGTCTCGAATACCTTGAGCCACCCTGACAATAAATTTTCCACATATCCAGGAAAATTCGTCGCAAAGTATTCGTCGTCCCTACAGCCCTCCTTGTGCGGCAGTAATTTTACGTGGTTGTTTTGTAATTTTTCCACCAAGCCTCGCAACTCGGTGATTCGTCTGTGATAATACTTCACCGTTTTTACATCCTTCCGGCCCTTCCTGAAGTTGGAAATCAACCTCTGTACCTCTTTGCCCACCACTTCCTGGGATTTCAGCAACTCCTTCACTTCCTTCGATAGTCACATGTACTATGCCTAATCCAATAAATATCCCGTTGAACAACCCAATCTCAAAGAAAAATCTCCATGCATCTGTTAAAAAAAAAAATCCTCTCAATTTGCAAAAACCGAAATCGGATTTACAGGCAAAAATGTCTTGATTCATTCCCGGAAATTCGAATCCATATTTAAAAATAGGCCCGTAACGTATGCGCATCGTAATAATAGCATTTAAATGTTTTCTCCAACATTGCTACGCAAATCGTAGTTTCCGAACTACAAAAACTTTGATGCAACAACTCGTGTTGTCGGCACCTCTTCACCTAATACCCTAAACTCAAATATTTAAATCAATTTTTGTTTTGATTTCAAAATAATATAAATTGAAACATATAAATGTCCCTACCGACAAACAAACACACACCGTACGAACCCTATACCGTGGCACGTTCTTTCCGAACCAAACCAACCGGTATACACAAGTTCGCAATTCAATAACGCAAAAACCGTGAATTAGCAGACACGTTCCACATCCCCCGAGAATGCTGAAATATACGGTAAATAAAAAATATGAACTTAATTTCAGTGGAACAACCCTATTCAACCTGACCGTAAGTAAAAAATTTTCCTTTTGGATCGACCTATTGTCACCTAACCGCAGCGGCTAATCAGCCCCAATGCTGCTTCTTCTGCATGACCGGCGCAAAAGCGCCCACACGGCCACCGAAGAATCGTCGACAAAATTTACTTAGATACTAGAATGTCCTACTAGAGACATACTCACCATTTTCGTTCCCTCCATTGCACTTCTTTGGGATGGTTATCCTGATGGTTTCCCTTTGGTGGATTCCCACGTAGGAATGCTCTTTCCTGGCACTCGACGTTGGATCCTACCGGATGCGCCAATTGTTGCGTTCTCCGAGCGTTAACTGTGGCAATGCGCCCTGCAGTTGCCTGTCGCTTGTGTATCCTAGCCGGACCTGTAAAACACTTGCCGACTGCGGCGTAAACACAACACACACCGTTTCACTTTCGGAAATATACAACAATTATTTATTCTTAATCCACTCTTATTTATATTCTTAATTCTAGCTACATAATTATTTTTATAACCTACTTAGGTGTTCCAATTACGCAGGTGTTGACCCAAAACAATAATCGCAATGAGCCAGTTCATACAAAATGCCAATGGTACATTTTAGCCCTAGTTTTTGTGTCACTGTGTAATTGTAACACCTGTGAAATTCATATATGTAATGTTAATTAATGCTACAACCGGTCGATAGGCTACTTGGGTTGTGTCGCGAGTCAACTACTCGTAGGTAGTCGTATCTTGACTCGCAACATTCCTCCCCTCTTTCTGGAAGAAGGTAGTGTAGCTACCTTCTAAAATTGTATAACCTACTACAATATTTTATATGTATACATTTACTATATTTTTTTTTCTGATAACCTAATACGATATTTTATGAGTATATTTATATTCTTATTTATGTTTTTTTTTTAAAATGTTCTTTATTTTTCTTCTTTTAACTATTGCATTTTTTTTTTTATATATATATTTTTTTTCATAAATTTTTTTTTTATTTTTATTCTTTTGATATTCTTTTTTTTATATTTCATTTATTGTTTCTTTTTTTTTCTTGGTTCGTTTTCTCTTCCTTTTTGTTTATTTATTTTTTTTTTCTCAAACATTTTGTACATTCTTAACTCTAACATCTGGTTTGCTTAGCCTACGCTACTCTACACTGCAATCTCTGCTACCTGCGGCGTTGGTGGTTCTCGTTGTGGGTATTTGATTCGTTTCCTTAGCTGGCAGAATATATATGAGATTACTGCAACGATCATTGCCAGCGTTGTGATCGCGGCGATCCCTCCCTTTTCCAACGAGGAGTGCGTTATATCGTACGATGTTTTAAGGTTCAACAATGTCTGCTCTTTCTCCGTTTTCCTCATTAACTCGTTAATTGACTTGCCGTTAGTCGCTAGAATCTTCCGCATATCTCCGTGGGGTATTGTTCGTATCGTCGTTGGTACATATGTACTATTTGTTGGTTTCGAACGCTGCAAAGTTGTTAACAAGGCCTGAACGTTGGCCGCTATCTCTCTAATTCCCATACTTGCTGGTGAAAACTCGTAATGCTGATTCTTCTGCGCTCTATGCACCAGCACTATCTCATTCCCAATCAACCGACAGTCTTCGCCAATGTGCAGGAACCCCGTCCCCTGCATCTCTAGTCTTGTTGATCTTGCTTGGCACACTGCAGACACAAAAATTTTCTCATCAAAATGGTATAGCCAGCTGTTTGGTGACTCAGTTACTACCAACAATCCTCCCGTAGCCGATACTGCTACATGCTCGCACTTATCTTGCTCGTTTTTCAACGCCTGTACTTCACAAGATTTGCTTTCCCTTGTAAGGGCTTTCCCCGGATGTGGACACATACGCTGTGAAATATCCATCATTCTACAAGACTTAATGTCCTCCGACGTTAGTCCGATATAATTTCATGCACTCGATTCTCTGTGATGTAGTCATATAGTGTCTTCGGTACTATGCTCCAGTTACCGTTTAACGCCTTAGGTACGGGATATATCTTGTATAGCGCATATGCTTCAGGAAGAGGAAGTGGTATTTTTATGACCACCAGATACCCCGCTTTCGACTTCGCTGCTCGTACCGTTGCTAACTCGTACAGCTGTTCGGGCTTCTCCAAATACCAGTATATGCCACCCAAAGTCGTGGAAGCTACTTTAAGTAGGGCTTCGGTGGAAGTGAACATAGGGTGTAACTTCCCATGCAACAAATCATCCACGACTGCCATTTCAATTTGCTGACGTCCTTGCAGGTTCACAAGTTCTTCTGCTACAAAATTCTCCAGATTAACGAGTTCCGCCAAATTGCTCAAGGCTTCCGCAGTTTTCTCATTTATCGATTTCATGCCAGCCTGCAACCGTTCAATATCGACAAAAATTTCCTTTACTGCTTTGTGTAACTCTTTGTAGCCCGAACCCAGAATGGTTATTTCTTTGCCTAAGACCGACATAGTTTTAGCCTGTTGAATATCCAGATCTTGCAAATGAGCGTAAATCTTGTCCGCGTCAGGATGGTCCATGGTTCCGATACCCCACTTCAGTATCTCACTACCGACATCTATTAACGACCTTGTTGCACGTTGTTTGCTACCTCGAAATGACATAGCTTGCTCGTTTCGTCTGAGCCCCGCTATTATCGATTCCGCTTCCGCTGCCGTTATCTCACACCCTCTCTTACTTCCGTCAGATCCTGCCGTATTTGCTCTTAACTCGCAAAGCTCCATTGTTTTCTTTTTCAAGTCTTCTAGTTTCTTCAGTACTGGCTCCAGATCAGCATCGCGAAACTCCGATATCACCACCCACTCGTCTTTCGAGAACCAAACATTATCCAGTGATTCCAAAATCAGGTCCGTTTCCGCCAAGGGTTCCATCCGCACTTCCGCTGTTTCGCTGGATTTCGCTGGAACGCTCAAATAGGCTACCAAGAACACAGCTGCATTACACATATACTGTAGTAATCGCTATAATAACTTATCTAATAAATATTTCTATTTCTCTAAATATTTAAATAATCATTATGGTTATATTACTGCTACATTATCGTTATCACTACTTTACACTAACATCCACCATCGACCGACCTTTTATCTTCTTTTTTTCTTACCATAATCTAGAATATCTAAATATCCTTGACCATGTATTTCCGTTGCCAATAGCATAACCCAATTCCTTTCTTCTCTTAAAAAAAAATCTCCTGGTTTCGTATATATTCATAACACCTCTAGTGTGGAAAACCAACCCCTCTATGAATGCATACGAAACATACAGGCACCCCCTCGGTATTAACACTACCCTACTTACTACTGCGCTGAAGCCCCGCCAATTTTACGCTAGCTTTCTAACCGCTGTCAGCTAGCCTATAGCTCCAGATTTTCTCTCAATTAACACTTAACTTTATACACACAATAAACTTACAAGCAAACTTTAGTCTATCTAACCTAATTTCGATTTTACTACTATCTATTCTCAACTAGCCCTCTTAACTTGTTACCTACTGATTATTCTCCCTAACTTATTTTAGCTTAGACCAACCTGCCATATTAACTAAATACACTAACAAGACCCTTTCTAACATCTTACTTCAAAACAACCCCATTCATAATTGTCCTACGTAATTGTTAAACGAGTCAAAACTTGCCTTGGTCGGCTTACCATCTTACTGCACCGATTGTACCAAATGCTAGGCGACCAACATCCGATGCTGCCAACGTTCGATACTTCCAGGGTCGTACACCCGGAAGTTGTATTCAAACTAATTGAAATCAATTGTATTCCATACTTATCTTCTTTATTACATTATTCATATCAATAAAAAAGATATTTAGAAATTTGTGTCTTTTTTCAATTTCCTTGAGTTTCTTCTTTTCCTATTATCATTACTTATACTAAATAGAAAATTGTTTAATTACACTGCTTCCGTTTTTATTTACTTTACTTACTTCCCTATTGCTCTTCCAAACATACTTACGTTTACCTTCATGCCCCTACCCCTACGACTTCATGTATATCGTACTGATAAAACAATTAAAATATTACTGCTAAACATATGCATGCAAACCACCATGTCTCATATTAAACTTACACGCTACACGCGCTCATACTTACTTATTGACATACATACATATGTAGATGGCACATGCGCTTGTCATTATAGCGCATGCCAAAAATGTCAACGCATCATATTACCCGTGTACGTTATGAGTAGCTACAAACTTAATAACGTATTGCATAAATGCCCCGGTTATTGACTCTGCTGCTCATGCGACTACCTAAACCGCACAAACAAACAAAATTATATGCATTAAATTGTTTCCCATTTTTCTTTCTTCATTCTTTATTGAAGTCATATTTTCAGCTCGCAAAAATTATTTCTTTTACTACTTCACGCGGGCATTCGTACACTGTCTCGCCCTTGAATCATAATATATGGTTTCATTCTTTCATACCGCTGTCTTGCTTACGTTTAATTTTCCTCGTTTTCAAGGTTGAAGATATTATTTAATAAAAATTTCACTAATTTCAGTCGTCACTTTCCGCATGAACTGAATTTTGGGATAGGTCTAGCAAAGAAAACCTCTACTTCAATTCACTCATCATTGCAACCAGTTTCACACTAAAACTCTTAATTCGAATTGTAGGGCTTCAACAGATTGTTATGCAAACATCTCAATTTGTTTCCTATCCTAACCTCTGTTGTTACTGGCCCCAAAATCTTTTCTACTTTATATGGACCAAGCCAAATATGGGAAAATTTGTTCTTCTTGTTACTGTTACGCAGTAAAACATTGTCCCCAGCAACGAACTGCACGGGATTAGTGGAAGCATCATATTGCTTCTTGGATACCTCTTTTTTGCCCTTTCCAGCGCCTTCCTAGCCAACTCGTGCCCTTTCTGCACTTGATAATGTAACAGATGTGGGTAGTCGTCTGTATTATATAAAGGCGCAGGCTTTCGTTTCAAATTCGATGGCATTTGAGGTTGAAAACCATACAACGTGAAAAATGGCGTCTGGTTAGTGGATGCGTGTACAGTGTTGTTGTGCACATGCATTGCTGACGCCAACCACTGGTCCCAGTTCGATCCTTCACAAAATGCCTCAAGTATTCAGCTAGCGGTCGGTGGCTACGTTCTAACGAACCGTTAGCCTGAGGGTGATACGGGGTGATGTGAAGTTTCTTCAGCTTTAGCAGTTTACACGTTTCAGAAAAAATTCTCGAAATGAAATTAGTGCCGTTATCTGTCACCAGTATCCTTGGGACACCAAATTTTGCTACAACTTCCCCAAAGAAAATCCTAGCTACCGTGGTTGCCTCCGCATCCGGCATGGCAACCGCTATAAAGTATTTAGATAGGTCGTCCTGGAATGTTAGGATGTATTTATTCCCAGACGAGCTCTTGGGAAATGGTCCACCTTCTCAAATGGTCTGTTAGCCGTATCAGTTAGTTGCATAGGCATCCTTGTTAGCCTTGATACCTTGTTCTTCTGGCAACTTTCACACCCAGCGATGAGTTTCCGTATATCCAACATCAATTTAGGCCACCTATAGTTCTTGCGTATACGCCTATACGTCTTCATGAAACCCTGGTGACCCCCCAAAGGAGAATTATGGTAATCTTTTAACACCATTTCAATCTCCTTTCGGTCCGACAGTTCAATTACAGCGTCCGTAACAAAAGGTAATTCTGGAATCGTACCGTCACCCATGGCGTCCCCCTGCTTCGCGGAGTCATCCACAGTACTCCTTCGCTCCCTTACTTGCGCTCTTGTTAGGACAGCTGCTATCCGCGGTGCTGTGTCCCACCCTTCGGCTGGTGAAAATCTCGCTTTCTCCCTTAACCGAGTTATTACCTGTTGGACTCTCGCTGTTGTATCCTCAAGCGCTTTCCGCAAATTTTCCTATTCTTGTACGTTTATATCATCCAATCTAGCGAGACACTGTCTCAACCCCTCACTGATGAACCTGTATGCTAAACAGTCTTTCGTGATGCCAAAGGAAACTGCCCTCGCTTCCAAAAACCCCACTTCCACTTTTACCCTGTCTAACTCAATCCGTGCCCTCACTATTATTCGTTCCCCTTTTGATCTTTCCGTTTGCCCATCATTGATCGCATATCCCGCGATATTCTCAGTGATTCTCAGAACACTCGTATTTTGCGGCACCCTACTCAGCGCATCCGCATTCAAATTCGTTTTCCCTGGCTTGTATACAACATCAAATGTGTACTCGGACAGCTTATGCCTGAACTGTGCCAGTCTAGACGTTTGATCCTTCAAATTTACGATTCCCCTTAGCGGTTGGTGGTCGGTGTAAACCGTGAACTGCCTCCCCAAAAGGTATGATCTGAAGTTACGAGTGGCCCAAACTATAGCCAGCATCTCCCTCTCTATCGTAGAGTACCGCTTCTCGGTCTCACTCAGCGCTCTACTCGCGAAAGCTATGGGATGATCGCGACTCTCTTGTTCCTGCGAAAGAACCGCTCCCAGAGCTTCACCACTAGCGTCTGTCGTTAAAATGAAATGCTTATTAAAGTCCGGGTAAATCAGATGGGCGGTGTCGTAATAGCCAATTTCAAACCTTCGAACGCCTGTTGGCATGACTCCGTCCATTCGAATTTTGTGTCCTTATGTAGCAACTTCGTAATTGGCAGCGACAACTGTGCCATATTCTTCACGAATTTCCTATAATAATTTGCTAAACCAAGAAAAGCTTGTACGTCTTTCCTGTTTCTTGGCTGAGAAATATTCTTGACGCATTCTATCTTCGCAGGATCAGGAAGCGCACCTTTCTCAGTACACTAGTGTCCTAGATAGACCACCTCGCGTCGCAGGAAGTTACACTTCTTCGTGTTGAGCTTGAGACCATGCTCCCTCAGTCGATCCAGTACTTTACTCAACTTGCTATTTTGGTCTGACAGATTCCTTCCATATACCACTATATCTTCCAGGTATACAAAACAGTCAATACCTTGCAGATCAGTTAGAATGCTATTCATAAGTCTCTGAAAAGTTGCTGGAGCACCAGTAAGTCCGAATGGCATTCGTTTGAACTCAAAATGACCCAAAGACGTGCTGAATGCTGTTTTCTCTCTGTCTGAAATAGCACATTCATTGATTTTTCACTGTGCAATTTATTTATAGGTGGCTCAAATTTAATTTTGATGTGCATAATAACGCCGATTTTATATAAGTCCGTATTATTTTTATTTTGTTTTACATTTACATAAGACATTGAGAGCGGGTTTTTTGTTGTTCTTTGTTTAATGTTTGATACGTTTGTGACATCAAATCCCATACGGTTTAACTCATTACGTATTTCGTTTGTTGGCGTAGTGTGATGCAGGCCTTTCAAAACGACGTTAAAATCTTGCTTTTATTTTGTCTACAATAGCTTTTGTGATAATTCTGTATTTATCAGTTGTCATTGGTTGAATTTTGACTTCATTTTTTTCCAAAAATTTCAATTCATACTGATTATCTGCAATCGAACGTAGTAGCTTCAATAGCGGTTGCACATTGTGTCCTCCAGAAGCATAGATTGGAGGTGATTTTGGAATTGTATGTTATTCTATGTGCGAGCTATTGCAGTCATTTTCATTTTCGGTTATCATAGAAAATCTGTTCGAATTTGAAGGTAGAACCAGCCAGTAGTCGTCTTACTTGGATTGGAGTCCTGGATTTGCCAGTTCTGGACTCGATTTAGCGCGTTTCGGAGTGTATTGAATTCCTTTAGTCGGGGATTTCTTTTGATTTGCTAATTAAAATGTGTTGGTTCCTACTGGGTTTTGCCTTTCTTTTGCTTCCTGCTGGGGTTTGATTTTCGGACATTTTTTTTTCGGAGTTGACAATTGAGCAAAATACATTTAAAAATATTTTGTAATTGAGCTATTTTTTCACTTGAGTTTTATTTTGTGAGTAATTAGTTGTGCTAAAGTCTTGATTAGCATTGTTCTTTTTTCCATTTCCTTTTAGGTGTGGTGGTTCAAAGGAAATTGTGCAGTTGAGAAGATGAGTAATTTGCAGTATTTTATATAATGAGTATTTCTTTTTTGAAGCGTCTTTATAATTGTTGAGTTAGCAAGCGAATCCATACCTTTGATTTTGATTTTGTTCTTTTTTATTACTTCGTTCCCAGCACTTTTCTCCGCTGGAATTAATACACTGGTAAGGGCGTTTATATATTCATCTAGTTGGTGTTGTTGCGTTCTCCGAGCGTTAGCTGTGGCAATGCGCCCTGCAGTTGCCTGTCGCCTGTGTATCCTAGCCGGACCTGTAAAACACTTGCCGACTGCGGCGTAAACACAACACACACCGTTTCACTTTCGGAAATATACAACAATTATTTATTCTTAATCCACTCTTATTTATATTCTTAATTCTAGCTACATAATTATTTTTATAACCTACTTAGGTGTTCCAATTACGCAGGTGTTGACCCAAAACAATAATCGCAATGAGCCAGTTCATAGAAAATGCCAATGGTGCATTTTAGCCCTAGTTTTTGTGTCACTGTGTAATTGTAACACCTGTGAAATTCATATATGTAATGTTAATTAATGCTACAACCGGTCGATAGGCTACTTGGGTTGTGTCGCGGGTCAACTACTCGTAGGTAGTCGTATCTTGACTCGCAACAGCGTAGTATAGGCTCTGCGTATAATAATATTTTCCTGGATTCTTGATGTGTTAACAACGGTGCTTGAAAATTTTGGATATAGTACAGAAGTGCGATAAACGTTGTAATTGTTGTATCTTCAATGATAAATCCTTTTCCTGTTTTATTTATGTGGAAATAATTTTTCTACCCAATGTCTCTCGATAATGCAGCTTTTGCATTCTGGATTGAGGTATGACACAATTACTAAAGATAAATAGTTACTTTTTATTTAATGATAATAATAATAATATAAATTAATATTAACTTTAAATATCAGCTACATTATTTGTAGGTACTAAAATTTAAGAGGGTCAGCAATTAAAGATGATCGGCAATTAAAGGTTATCAGTAGTTGGAAATTGGCTGCAAGACATTTGTTTTAGGTCAAACGGCAATTTTCTCTTCAATAGATAATCAAGAGCTTTTGCTACTGTTTGGGGAAATCTTCAAAAAGACACGAGGGGGTACGCACCACCCAAGAGTGTGAGATTTTTACTCACTAAAACCACCTCTCTAACCTAACAGTTACGATAAGCCTATTATTGATAAGGGTATTAAACAGATATACAAAGATATCCAAAGAGAACTACTCGCGGGTTCAAAGAAAAAGTGTTATTTTCGATTTCAACATATGTTTGGATTCATTCAAACATATCACTTTTGAAACTAAATTGAAGTCATAACGCCAGAAAACGCAGGAAATTCATCAGATAACAATCCTTTAAATAACATCTGTTGGGTACGCTGTGACAAATATGATGTTACCCATTTTAAAAGTAATGGTGGGAAACCAAACCTAGAGAGTTTAAGGAGGAGAAGTCCATGGTTTACTATATCGAATGCCTTACTAAAGTCAGTATAAATAACGTCTGTTTTCATACCCTTAGCAAAGCCATCTATCACCCGGCGAGAAAATTCCAGCAGATTAGTGACAGTTGACTTTCCAGGCAGGAAACCATGCTGTTGGGAACTCATAAACGTATGAGCATAGAATGAAATTTGGGATGTAACGATTGTTTCCAGTAACTTAGAAAGAATATTAAGTTTCGAAATCCCACGGTAATTGGATATTGCAGATTTACTGCCCGATTTATGCAGCGGTAAAATATATGAGTATTTCCACATATCAGGAAAATGACCATATATAAGAGAAGCACTAAAAAGCGAAGTAATTGGAGAGACAACTCAAGACAGCACATGCTTAAAAATAAAGGAAGGGATTAAGTCGGGACCTGGAGGAAAAGGTGATTTCAGCCGAGACAAATGCTTGAGAACAATGTCCTCATCAACAATAGGATGATTCACTATGGCGGGTTGTATAGAGAAAGGATAATCGGCCATTTTATATTCTCCAGTAGAGTAGTTGGACTTAAAATAATCAGCGAAAAGATTACAGATACCCAAATCATCACTGGGGACTTTGTAACCATACTTTATTGAAGACGGGAGCGAACTGGTCTTACGTTTTGAATTTATAAAGTTCCAGAATGATTTAGCGTCAAAGTTGAATTTAATTTTTATCAAATAGGTATCATAAGCTGATTTCAAGAGATTTTCGTACTTATATCTAATGGATATATAGGACTAAAAATCAGCTGCATTAGCTGAAACTTTATATCTACGATAATATTTGACTTTTAAGTTACGTAGCCTGCAGTGCATATCAGTACACCAAATTGGGTAGGAAGAAGCAGCAGCCAGACATTAAGGAATACATTGTTCGAATGCGTCTAACAATGTCCAGATAAACAAAACCACTGCACTATTAATCTCGCATAGGGACTGGGGAGAGGATATCTCCAAGAGAGCAGACGATTGAACAACTCCTTCAATTTATTCAAATCAGCCCGCTTATAATCAAAGGATTCGAAGGGTACAAATTCTACCCAACTTGACCTTAAAAGAGACAATCCAGCAGGCACTTCCAACGTTGGATGGTGAGGGTCTTCAGGAAAAACCAAAGAATCAAGAGAAAAAATTGAAATAAATTCAATTTCTTCCACAAAGTCCAGATCAAGAAGCCTACCCATCTTATTATAGATTGAATTTATCTGCGAGCGGCCTAAACAGAAAATAGAGTTTATAAACTCAGTATCATTGGAAAATGGGAGGAGTCTAATGGGGTCATCACTTGAATGTTCCCAATACAGAGTTAGCAAATTGAAATCACCCAAAATTAGGATTTTATCATTTGGATTTAGTTTCTTAGCCAATAAGGAGATCTAAGTGAAGCTGGTATCCTTCCGGAGAAGATCGCGTTTGGATATACGAACAGGACACATAACTATTCACGTTTGCCACTCTGATTTGAACGCAACATATTTCAATACTAACAGCTTCCAAGAATACTAATTCTTCAGAAAACAGGGCCGTACTTACTGCAACTAGAACCCCCCCCTCCAAGAGTAGGCATTGAAGAAACAGAGGCCCTGTCCTTCCTATATACTACGAAATTTCTATGTAAAACCTCTGACGAAAGGGCCATGTTTCTGAAAATGCAATTATATCATGCACATGTAACAAGACATTTGTAAGCTTTATATTTAAACCCCGCCCATTTTGGTATATCAATAAGAGATCAGTAACAGTGTTTAGTTTTTTGAAGGTGGTTTTGTATAAAGAGTTGCAAGTTTAGGATGTGATCGTGACTCATATTCACGCACCACTGCATTTAGAGGCAAGAATTTTGGGTCAACAAATAAGTCAGTAGGGGTACTATAATATTGAAAGATGGGGTATACCTAACAAATTTAAACCTAAACTTAGATATTTTCAAGTCAACTTTAGAAGATGGAGAAGACCAGATTCGATATGAAATCGTTTGTCGTCCTCGGCAGAGAATCTCAAGACAAAGCTTTCATCGGGGCTACTACAATTAACTTTTTCCCCAACTACGTTTTTATCTTTTTCAGACATACCACCAACCGAATTGCCTAAATTTCAGTTGAAATAGAGGATGAAGCAATGCTAGCATATGTTTTGCTCACAACAGGAATTTAATCCAGGTAAAGGGCTGATTGTTATCAGCCGTAATAGGCAAGTTAGACAACTGGCAGATTTCCAACAGATGACAAACCCTCAACAGGCTTTGTTACCGTATCGGAAACAGTAGGCTTAAGAGAAAGCCCATATGATGCAACCACATTTGAAGACATAGTGTTAGCGCCTCGCAAAACAGGCTTATTGCGCTTTCGCTTAGGATAAACTACATTATCTTCCATGCAATTACTTTATGAAAAAAATTTTCAAATTCCTCAAACTTTGCTTGCACCGATGCCAAAGTCTCTGGCAACATCAAGGAATGCCTTACAAAAAACTGTAAACATCTTGAAGAGATTAACATCAGAATCACGATATTTATAGCAAGACCAGCGAATACACTTACCATCATTGATGTTGTCGAGATCGCGACCAGTCAAGCCAGCACACTTAGGCCCAATACACACTATTCGTGCCGGTCACATGCCAGTCACGGTCAGACGGAAACGCAATGTATTCACCTTATCCATTCACATGCCAGTCCCACTTCTCAGATGTGGATGTTAATGCCAGCTTTATGCATTTGTGGAATATATTTGCAAGAGAAATTTCTTGTCAAATACATTTTTTTTATTAAAGAAGCTGTATTGCGCCGACTGTAAGTCAAAAAGACTTTTATGGCTTCGCACCAGCACAACCAACTGCTCGTCTGAAATTTTTAAAATTCATACTTATATTTTGTACATACATATATAAAATTAATATGAAGTAATAATAAGAATGTACGTATGCAATACAATGCCCATGAAGCTAATTATTATTATTAATTAGTGTGTATTGGGCTTTAAGGTGCTCAGCGTCGTCACACAGCCAGCACACTACAGAGCGCTCTGACAAATTTGTGACGTTGCAGCCTTTCTTAGTGCGGTCATTACAGAAAAAATT
This sequence comes from Clusia tigrina, assembly GCA_920105625.2. Lineage (NCBI taxonomy): Eukaryota > Metazoa > Arthropoda > Insecta > Diptera > Clusiidae > Clusia > Clusia tigrina. Next base: position 142,393,079 of record OV050032.1, read on the forward strand.
TTTACAATGAAATTTTCAAATCTACAACAGAAGAATTGTAAAGCAATTTGCATTACCAAAAATAAATCTATAGAGAAAATATTTAACAAAAAACTTGGTGTTATGGTAAGAAGGAATAAAAATTAAACTAAGAGTGCCTAAAAGCAGTACATATAAATTTTAATAAAAAAAAAATAACACAGGACCGAACCCACGCCACCTGTCAAACAATCCTAGCAGCAAAGTTTGAAAGACACAGGGAGACGAAATAAAAGTAAGAAAATTAAAATCTGTGCAAGAAAATGAAAATGAAACGAGAATATGATAAAGATCAAAAATAAAGTACAACAACAAAATACACAGGTACAATGCTATTGTACTAGCACTTATCTGACACAGCCGAGTATAAAAATCAATGAGACAGTCAGGAAAGCGAAAATATCTCTCATGATAAGCAGATCAATCGCGATTTGGGATGCAATCCCAAGGTCCTGTGGTGGATGTACATCATGATAGTATGCCCAATGAATCGGTTCTCTGGGATAAGGAAGCAAGGCAACTAAACATTGCTCCGGCACTAGGTAAGGTATAAAGGCTTGGTGGGGTGTGTATAACTTTGACTATGAGAAGTTGTCCTACAACCGCCCTGGACGTTACATTGGAACTCACACCCCTACGCATATTTATGGAAACACTAGAAAAGCGGGCTCTGTATAGAATGACGAGGACACGAATGGTCCTGGAAGTCTCATCGGGCATTTGAAGTGCCAATTGTGGTACTTAATTGGCGCAGTCTTCGGTCAAATGTGGTTCAAGATATTCTTGACCTTAGATATTCAACACCTTAAACAAATGAAAACCTCCGCTTCCATGGGTCACTCATTGGAAATAGATCCTGATATCATATCCTGACATCAGATCGTGACATCAAATTTAACATCAGATCTTGATATCAAAACCCAATAATAGATCGTGACATAAAATCCTGACAACAGATCCTAACATCAGATCCTAACATCAAACTCGACATCACATCCTGACATTAAATCCCGACATCAGAAAAACGGAATTCTGATATGCTGGATGTAAGCTACATCGTCACTAATGTCAAAAAAAGAAGAAGAAGAACAGAAAAGACAATAAAAAAGAAAGAAATAATATAAATTCAAATTAAGACGCTTGACTAAATATATTTTTTTAAATTTGTACTTATAGTTATGAAACATATAAACGGTAATAAAGTTGCGAAAACTGTCAAGGTTGTGTCGTATAGCATGACCAAATAGCAAACTCTTTCGTGGCACAATGTATTTTTTTTATTTTCTTTTACTAGTATCAAGCTTGTGGTGAAAATTCGGTCATTCCCCTGAAGATAACCTAATTTTTCCTGTATGCCAACAAAATTGCTTAAGGTATTTTAATTTTAAATTTTAATGATATATAATTTTACAATTAGCATTTCAGTGTTGACTAACCCGTCACTTTATGCATTGTCTGCAAAAATTAAGTAAATAATAAATAGTTTTCTTTTTTTTTTACATAACTAGACATTAAACATTAAACAAACTCAATTAAATGATAGAGTCAATGGCCTGAGCAGCTAGTACTCATAATATTAATAAATTATAATATTGTAGCCTTATGTATTATAATTAATTGTTGTAAATAAATAAATATATAAAACATCTAGATTTTTTGTAATATTCCACCACCCATGTGGACACACAAAATTCCGAATTATTGAAATTTCTGGGTGCTAGATTCCCCTATAGGGCTATTTTGCCTTTGACAATATAATAATCAGAAAAAATAAAAATTATCAGAATTTAAACAATATACAAAATATATTATACAAATTTAATATTTACTGTAGACTGCTCCTGTGCGTTATTTTTTGCTAATTCTGGGCTTACATTGCGATTTCCCATCTCTTAAAGTGGGCAAATTATATTGTTTTTAATTCAATTTAAAAAATCTGCAGTCTGCAACAGTTTATGTTAAAGGATTGGAAATAAATGTGGATTGAAGATATACTTCTATAATAAAAATGTCTGCAACTTAGAAGAATTTGGATGTGATACTTAAAAAATTCTAAATAAAAACGAGTACAGAAGTCTGATGTCGGGTTAGACCGACTTCGAAATAACCTTTACCTTTTCTTGTGCGTGCGAGTTCAACAATGAGGATGTTTTCCCCATAAATCATCATTAGGAGCATATTTTTGGTAGGGTACCTTGAAATGATTATATCGACCCCATTTCTTGTGTTGGTTTTCTAGTGACAATATAACCACTAATATAAAATTTCGTCAAAAAATATTGTATAGGTCGAAAGTTATAATAATTTGTATAGTGTTTAATGTTACTACCCGCAACCTTCCTGTGAAATTTCGTTGAAAAATCTTTAATAGGAACCTAGTAATTATTTTTGGTTAATTGTGGGCGTGGCAGTAGCAATAATCTGCCCATATTTGGAATGCATGCCAGTACAGACCCAGTGTATACATATACCAATTTGTTCTCATATATCATCACTAGAAGCATAGATAGGGTAATTCTCTTTAAGTGGGGTCCCCAAAGTTCATTATATGGGAGGGAAGCGTATCGTTTCTCTGATCTACCCGAATCTTGTATATGGCTTTGTAGGGTCCATAATATAAAATTTCGTCCAAAAATATTGTGTAGGTGGAAAGTTATAATAATATGTCAATAGTGGGCGTGGCTGTAGAAACAACACGCCCATTTTTTGTGTGGTGTTTAATGTTGGTACCCGCAACCTTCCTGTAAAATTTCGTTGATAAATCTTTAATAGGAACACAGTACTGATTTTTGGTTAATTATGGGCGAGGCAGTTGTATTATGATCTCCATATTCTGCACACACACTATTATTTTTCTGCAAATTGTTATTCCGCTGGCATAAATACGAGCATAGTTAGGCTAGTTTTAATTCTAGACCGGAAAGTTCCTTATATTAAAAGTGGGCGTGTCTTTTCTCTGATCAGCCCCATTGTAAATCTCTACCAGATCTCAAGCTATTAATATTTGCTAATAGTGGGCATGGCAGTTAATATATACCGCCCACTTTGTGCACAGTATTTAGTAGGACCCATATCTCCATAACTGCCAAATAATGTCACGATTCCGTCAATTGGACCGAAGTTATAGTCATTTTAAAAAAGGTGAAAAAAGTTCCTTATATGGGAGGTAGGCGTGGTCTTTGTCCAAATCGGCCCATATAGCAATCTGGTTCTATATCTTTGTCCAGGCTACACTTTTGCCAAATTTCATTAAGGTAGCTCTAACGGTGTAGAAAAAAAGTGGCCACAGACGGACCGACGGACGGACAAAGTAAAAATTGCTTCGAAAGTAATTCTGATCATATCTGTATACGAGTATATATGTCCACACCTACCACGCCTCCTTCTTGAAATTGCAACCCCTCTTAAAAGCACAAAACTAGTATACCCTATTTAAATTTTTTAAAGGTAAAGGGTATAATTAAAGAATTCCAGAATCTCACACTGACTCTATTAAGCAGCAAGTGAACAAAATGCTTGCTGATAATATAATTGAACCTTCAGGCAGTCCGTATAATGCACTGTTACTGATAGTTCCAAAGAAGGGTACAGAAGACAAAAATAAATGGAGAGTAGTTGTGGACTTTAGACGAGTTAACGAAAGAATAGTCAATGATAAATTTCCTCTCACTCGTCTAGAAGATGTTCTAGACAAGTTAGGTAGAGCGAAATGATTTTCTACACTAGATATGACGAGTTCTTTTCATTGAATTGAACAAAAATTAACGCCCAGTGACAGCTTTTTCGACAAGTAATGGTCATTACCAATCTAAACGGTTACCATTTGGTTTAAAAATATCGTCGAATAGTTTCCAAAGAATGTTAACAATAGCGTCTAACAAGTTTGGAATCTAAAGCATTTTTGTACGTTGACGACATACAATTGTGTATGGATGTAGTTTACAGCACCACAATGACAACCTGATAAAAGTACTTAAAGTTTAATGCACTGAAATGTAATTTCTTGAGACCAGAAGAAATTTATCTAGGTCATTTAATTACAAGAGACGGCGCAAAAAAAGATCCAGCTAAGCACAAAGTGTGGTGAGACTATCAAGTCCCCACAAATGTCGATGAAGTACGAAGATTTGTTGCATTTTGCGATTGTTAAAGACGTTTTATTCCAGATTTTGCAGATATTGCACTATGTTTAAACTCATTACTTAAAAAGAATATGAAATTTAATTGGACAGAGGACTGTCAGACAGCATTTTACACTCTTAAAGAAAAATTAATTAATCCACCTGTATTGCAATACACAGTTTTTTATAGACCTTTTATTTTAACGACAGATGCATCAAATTATGGCTTAGGAGCGGTATTGTCGCAAGGCGATATTGGGGATGATTTGCCAATATCGTAAGCTAGCAAGACACTCCAGAAGCATGAAATGAATAAATCTGTTATTGAAAAGGAGTTGTTAGCAACACATTGGGTATAAATTATTTTAGACCATATTTATATGGACGTAAATCTACAGTGGTGACAGATCATAGACCGCTTATGTATGTGATTATTATTTTGAGATTATATACAAGAAAGGAAAAATAAATACTAATGCAGATGCATTTTCACGCATCAATTTGAATTCAGAAATACTGAAAGAGATGGTACCTAAATAAGATGATAGTACATCGAAAAGGGCATTAATAATAACAAGGGGCATGTCACAGAAAATTGCCAAAGATTAAGAGCAATGCATTGAACCCAAGGAGTCTGATCAAATACATATTTAGGAATGTAACTCAATATATGACGCCAAGAATATGAGAAATTTAAAGTTTTATGTAGACAAGAGTGCAAAGATTAATAAGGTAAATATTGACGAAAATTGTGTACACATGACTATTAATGTTAACTCCCAGAATCTAGGTTCGGATAAGAGCACATTAAGGCATGGAATTAAGCGCGCGGAATACAACGATAAATTAGCAAATCTCGATTTAATACTAAGGAAGTTGTCATCCAAAATGAATAATGTAACGTCTCTTTTTCGCATCAAGCAAACAAGACGGCTCTTTCTCTCGGCATCAGGCAACCAAGACGGCTCTTTCTTTCGGCATCAGGCAAAGAAGAAGCATCGGACTAAACAGAGTTATACGACTTGACAAACGCTACAAAAGCTAGGGGGATCTAAAAGAGATTATGGTTTACAATCGATTCTCGGCTAGAAACCCAAACTGACAAACGCTACAGAATCTAGAAGGATCTAAAAGAGATTATGGTTTATAGTCGATTCTCCGCTAGAAACCAAAACTGACAAACGCTACAGGATCTAGGGGGTCTAAAAGAGATTATGGTTTATAATCGATTCTCAGCTAGAAACCATAACTGACAAACGCTACAGAAGCTAGGGGGATCTAAAAGGGTTGATGGTTTATAATCGATTCTCTGCTAGAAATCCAAACTAACAAACGCTACAGAAGCTAGGGAAAAATCTAAACGCGCCTATGGTGTGAAATCGCCATTCTCGTAAAAAGTAACGTGACAGATATTTAGGGAGACATAGAATTCAAGTGTGTCCGTATTTAAGTTACTAAAATAATTGTAACACTTAGTTAAGCCTTTTTCTAAATTAATAAATAAATAAAATAATTAAATCCACATACATAAGTTTTGAATAATTTAAAGATTTTCTGTAAACGACTCCTGGCAATCCAGCGAGCTTACCCCGGCGAAAAAGAGTCGTTACAGTGGTGCCCGAGCAAGGACTCTTAGAATAAAGAGAGTAAATAAATCAAAGTTAGATTATCCAACTCACGCCCCATCACCAGAGTCTGACACAGGATGGGAAAGATGAGTTGGGTGTACACCGTGCGGAAAGACCAACTGGTAGTCTATTGTGTCGAGTTTGGCCTAGAGGCCACGGGCACTGTGGAAGAGCTACGAAAGAGGCTGGCGGAGTTCATCACTAACAAGGAGATGACTTTAGACCAGGAGGTTCGGCTGGAAGAGCTACAGGCCCGACTCACGAGGAGTTTGTCGCCTGGACCCAGTTCACATCTAAGAGCTAGCCCCAGCCCAGCGAGACCTATAAGCCCCAGAGCGTCGACAGCCACCAAAAAAGATACGCTATGGGCAGCCGGAAATGTTCTAGTGGGTATATTTGATACCCAGACAGTAGTCCCCGAAGTCTCGCGAAGCGGGATTGCCATCTACTCGGCAGTCATCGACTACGTTAGGAAGTGGTCCTTGAAATATGATGGAGGGCGTGACCCGATAGCTTTCATAGAGTGGGTGGAAGAATTGTCGGAAGTCTATGGACTAAACAAGCACATGCTGCCTCGGAACTATGCCAGAACTCCTAAAGGAGCGTGCTCTGCTCTGGTATAGAAACAACAGCGAGCATGGGTTGATTGGGTTTTGTTCAAGAAGGACTTCTTGAAGTTTTTCCTACCCACCAGGTACTTCGAAAAGCTGGAGGCTGAAATTCGCCAACGACGCCAAAACCCACGTGAACACTTCAAACAGTACGTGGTAGAACTTCAAAACCTGATGCGTCAGACGGGATACATGGAGCAGTAAGTGCATTACGCTACGATGGACAGCGTATCTGTTCCGCCATCACGATTGGCACATAAAACATCACGTCCACACTGGACACAGGCGCCACAAGGATTTTTATAAGCGAGAGACTCATTTCCCATTTAGGTGCTATCACGGGTAAAGTAAACTCTACATAGACTAGAGCACGGATGGCCGATGGGCGAACAAGAGATATTACTCAAGTGTTTGTGACGTGTGTTAAGCTTGGAGAAACGTATGTCAGCTGGAGCTACTTAGCACGCCCGACTCCACCGACGACTTACTGCTCAGCCTGGACTTTATGACACAGCAAGGCCTGTCCCTGACATGTGGAGGCCAGGAAATCCAGCTAGGTCCCCAGACGGATGGTCTGCAATCACAAGTCACCGCATCGTGCACAACCATACGACAAGACGCCGCTACGGAGGAATCAAAGATAAAACTGTTTCTAGCCACAGAGTTGGCTAAATTCCCATACGGACCAGACGTGACCAATCTCACAAGCCACAAGATAGTGATACGCAATGACAGGCCTATCAAACAACGATACTACCCGAGAAATCCAGCGCAGCAAGATATCATTGGCGCGGAAGTGGACGATTTGATAGCTAAAGCTGTATCGAACCCTCGCATAGCCCCCACAGCGCACCGATTGTGCTAGTAAGAAAACGGGATGGGAAATGGCGTCTGTGCATCGACTATCGGCAACTCAATGCCAGGTCTATACCCGACGCATACCCACTGCCGCGAACCCACCACATCTTAGACCGACTGCGTGAAGCTACATTCATCAGTACTCTCGATCTGAAAAAAGGGTACTGGCAGATACCAATGGAGGAGCACAGCAAGCAGTATACTGCATTCATGGTACCCGGCAGAGGTCTCTTCCAGTGGCGTGTTATGGCCTTTCGGACTACACTCCGCACCAGCAATGTTTCAGAGAGCACTGGACCAAGTTATTGGCTACGACATGGAGCCACATGCGTTTGCCTACATTGATGACATTATTGTCACAGGGAGAGACCGAGAAGAGCACATGAGAAACCTGCAAGAGGTGTTCCGACGGTTGAGAGAGGCAAATCTAAAACTAAATCTAGAGAAGTGTGTATTCTTTCGGAAGAAGCTAAAATATCTGGGACACGTGGTCAGCGACAAGGGCATACATACTGACCCAAATAAAATCGCTGCCATACGGGAGCTGCAACCACCCGAGAACATACGACAGCTACGCCGCTGCTTGGGCATCGCATCGTGGTACCGCCACCCTTTCCGGAAAACGATAGCCCGAGTTGCAAACAGGTACTACTGGCCACGACTGTTCCGGGACACCAGCCGATACGTTCGTCAGTGCACACTATGCCAGACGTACAAGCCCAGCCAACAACAACCTGCTGGGGAAATGATGACGCACATACCCCTGGAGCCGTGGGTCATATTGCGTTGCATGATGAAACCACCCCAGGAGCAGGTCAATGGAAACAAACACCCAACCAAAGAGCCGAACTCCTCAAGGAAGGATATACATTAGTGACAAGGAATCTGGAGCGAGCGGCTCAAGATCAGCGGCGTTATTATAACCTACGACGAAGGCCCTGGACACCAGAAGTTGGACAATTGGTGCTAGCAAAACAGCACTATTTATTCAAATATTTATTCGTCGCCAAGTTGGCGCCACGCTACGATGGGCCATACCGGATAGACACCTTCACCTCCCCAGTCATTGTCAAGATGAAACGTGAAGGTGGCCCAAGGACTAATAGCAACAATAACAAACAAGACAAGCAACAACAGCAATGTGCTGAAGGTGGCCAAGGTCAAATTGAAACAAGAAGAACAATGCGGGAAACAGTAGCAACATGCAACAGCACGAGATAGCAGACAGGTGCCACAACAAACTACAGTTCCCACACAACAACAATTATTGGATGATCTACACTGAAGCTGGAGCATAAAAGCAGGAGCAACTGGCAACTCAGCCTCTTTCTTTCGGCATCAGGCAAACCAGACGCATCGTACTAAACAGAGTATACAAACTGACAAACGCTACAGAAGCTAGGGGAATCTAGAGGAGATTATGGTTTATAATCGATTCTCTGCTAGAAACTCAAACTTACAAACGCTACATAAGCTAGGCGGATCTAAAAGAGATTATGGTTTATAATCGATTCTCTGCTAGAAACCCAAACTGACAAACGCTACAGAAGCTAGGGAAACAGGTGTGAAATCTCCATTCTCGTAAAAATTAACGTGACAGATATTTACTGTGTCCGTATTTAAATTAGTAAAATAATTGTCAAATGTAATTAAGCCTTTTTTTAATTAATAAATAAATAAAATAATTTAATCCACATACATAAGTTTTGAATAATTTTCTGTAAACGACTCCTGGCAATCCGGCGAGCTTATCCCGGCGAAAAAGAGTTGTTACAATAAAATGAATATTAAAGAGATAGCCATTACAAATAATGATATAATTTTCACTTTTTACACGGTGGATGAATTTAAGAAAAGTTATGCACAGGTAAAGGACCCCAAAATGAATATTTTAATTTATAAAAGCCCAAAACATATAGAAAATATGTTAGAAAAGTATAAAATAATTAATAGTTATCACAACTCTATGCATGGAGGTCATGCAGGCATAAGAAGAATGTTAATAAAAATGAAGCAAAGATATATTTGGAAGATATAAGTCGTATGGTTAAAGATTTTGTATCCAGATGTGAAATATGTAAAATGAGTAAACAAACCAGACACACTAAAGATCCTTTAACAGTAACTTACACACCACACCCGAGTTTTGAGAGAATTTCAATAGACACTCTAGGACCATTGCGAATATCTAACGGGTACAGATACATTCTAACAATGCAATGCGAAATAACTAAATACGTTGTATTATATCCAATGGAAACTAAAGACGCAACGACTGTCGCATGCACAATAGTTGAACAATTTATAATTAAGTACGGTAATTTTAAAATTCTAATAATTTAAAAATGAGCTGTTGAGCAACATCTGTTCTCTTTTAAAAATAAAACAAACGTTTTCAACTCCGTACCACCATCAAACTATAGGCGCGTTAGGACGAAATCACAGAGTATTAAATGAGTTTCTGCTTACAAATAATGTAAATAATCAATAGGACACACAAATACAATACTTTTTGTTCGCGTATAACACGACATCGCACATTGACACTGGTTATTCCCCATATGAACTTGTATTCGGTAATCTGGCACAGTTACAAATTGATATTGACACTCACAAAAATAAGAGTGTAAACATTGAAAATATAAATAGCAAAAATTACATGAACTTGGCTATCCAAGTAGATACAAATTTCTCTCGTGGATAACGGTCTATTCTTTATAAGCAACATGCCCTTTCATATGGCTATTAGTCCTGCTTGAAATACACTTTAACCGGCAGGCGAAAGGATAAACTGACCCCAGCTTTTTGGAATATCACCTCCACTCACCTGATCATTGAGAACCGTGAGTGTAAATGCTAATTTTATTTTTACATACCATGATACCACTATTCCAATATAGTGGTGAAGGATTTCCTTAAATGCAGCTCTATTGGATAACAATAATCTGTAGTTGCGGGAATAATAGAGAGTGTTTCTAATATAGTCCAATGACCTCTGTTACTCGTAGCTAAAATGGAGACTTCCCAAAGTCTCAGAGCCGATTTTACTGTAAGTTGTTCACCATGCAAGTCAATTGGCAGTAGGTCTGCTGTGGGAGTCGTTTTGAGAGCTCCGATTATACATAAGCTAGCTGCTCTCTGAATACTATGTAAATTATTCACAACATAGCTTTTTCAAGTACCTGCCACGATACTATTCTTTCGTACATCAAAATCGATCTAACTACTGCTGTATACTCGTATAGCCAATGTATTATTCGGGGGTTAAACCCGATTTTAATCATACGGTCTATTTACACGAATAGAGTGCTATTGATGCTTTCCTCACTCTATCCTCTACATTTAATTTCTAAAAAAGCTTTCTATCTAGAATCAGTCCCAAGTAGATAGCTCTATCATTAAACGACAATTCGGTTCCATTCAATGTCGAGGGCCATACATCTAGTAGCCTATGGGTCCTAGTACTAATAAACAGTAGCAGTTCTATCTTGTTAGCATTTACGCCTAATCCACATAATTTCGACCATAGATCTAGCTCATTTAATAAGCTTTGCATGACTTCGAAAAGTGTGTTGGGAAATTTACCTCGTACGGTGATAGCAACATCATTCGCATAGGCAACAACGTGGATTCTTCTCTCCTCTAAACTCTTTAACAATTTAATCATTCTCAGAACCCATAGGAGAGGATATAGTACGCCACCCTGAGGAGTACCTCTGCTGACAATTTTTCGCCTCTCCAAGGAATTCACGAACCTGTATATAAACATTTGTCTGTTGAAATTCACAAGAGCCCCGGGGATGCCAAATACTGTTAACACACTTGTTGTTACCTTGGGCAGGATGTTATTAAAGGCGTCCTCAATGTCAAAGAAAGCTACTAACGTATATTCTTTGGCTTCAATTCATTAATCAATTTCTGTCACTAGCGAATTCAGAGCTGTTTCTGTGGATTTACCCTTACAGTACGTGTGTTGTGAAGACGCCATTTGAGATGGGATTATGTTATCCCTTATCTCTAATTACGTTTCTATTAATTTTTCTAAAGCTCTGAATAGAAATTAAGATAAACTGATAAGCCTGAAATTCTTTGAACAAACATGTGTATTTTTCCCCGCCTTTGGGATAAAGAATAGTTTAACTTGTTTTCATAATAAGGGGATATGATTTAAATGCAACGCACTTTTAATGGGAAGTTCCCATCTAGTCCCGGCCATTTAAAGGGATTAAAAGTAATTATGGCTGAAATGATGTTTACACTCTTGCGTTGTGAACAATTTCCATTATACCCGTTGTTGGAGTGTCAGGAAAGTGCGTATTTATCATCAATTTAAATATTTCTCACTTGATTCTGTGCAACTATAACAGGTTTCTGGAGGTATCCTATTGATGAAGTGGAACATGAGAGAATTTTCGTAATCGAGAC